>ML685821.1:14119594-14143832 GCA_007922175.1 Pelusios castaneus
CCTCCCTTGACGACTTGTTAATAGCTGTTTTGAAACAGATGAATAACAAATCACAGATTCAAAGAGAGACTGCAGAACTCGAACTTATATGCAAATTTGACTCTGTTGTCTTGGGGTTAAACAGGGACTATGGATTTTTCTCGCATTACATCAAGTGAATTGACCTCCCCCTCCTCTATGTGCTGTTCCCCAGTGTTTTGAATCCTAACACCTATTTTGATTTGCTGTTACAGCCTGACCTGATGCTATGTCATACACTCCCCTGCATTTAATTTCCTACCACTCTGTAACTTTCCTATCTTCAAAGCATCTGACGAAGTGGGATTTTCTCCCACGAAAGCTCATGCGATAAATAAATCTGTTAGTCTTTAAAAGTGCCACAGGACTCTGTAGTATCCCTATGGAAAGGGCAGAGTTAGTTGGCAGTGACAAGACACACACCTGTCAGTAGTGGACTAGAAGGGATAGGTTGTTAGGTGGCTTACTTTTCATTTCCTGGATTTTATATCCAGTATGTTTACGTGTGACAACTTTTACTGTTACACAGTGAAGTTTTGCATATGCGTGATTTCTTTTTTAAGTTCAAAATGTCCTTCTGAGGCACAAAACAATGTACTAAATAGGATTGTCAGGTAAACAATAGTGTATACACACTGTTTAATAGGTATTTTTGTGCAAAACAGTAACAGAATACAGGGGAATTCCAAAGGGGTAGCCGTGTTAGTCTATTGTAGAAAGACAACAGAGTCCAGTGGCACTTTTAAAGACTAACAGATTTATTTAGCTCATGCGATAAATAAATCTGTTAGTCTTTAAAAGTGCCACTGGACTCTTGTCAGAATACAGGGGTACGCTGTTCCGATGCACAGAATCAGTTTTGTTCACAACCTAATCAAGTGCAAAATGTTATATAGTATTAGGATTTTGATCTTTTATTTTAAAATCTAAAAACATCTCTGCTTTAGACAAGCTAGTTTATTTTAGGATTTAGTGGTTAATTGAATGTCACACCACAATTCAATGTCTAGGTTTGGGATGCGAGGAAGCCCCTTTCTCACCTATGGCTAAGAGAGGACACACCCTCCTCAAGGGTTCAGTTCAGTTCAATTTCAAACTGCACTTCTTACCAATGCATTGTTTCTCTTTCCCCTCCCCTCACACATCAGCATACATTCCATTGATCAAGTAGTCTAATCTAGTATAACGTCGTCTTTGAAGAGACTGAGACATTCTTCTGCTTAGTAGTGCAATAACTAACAGTAAAAACACCATCCCAAAAAGGAAAGCTGCTATGAGGCCACTTTTGCCACCAGACTGAGGGACATGCTTGCTTTTTGGAACACCATGTGGGAGGTAGTTTTCTGACTCAAGCTGCCTATCATCCTGAAAAGGAGCAAAGGAATCCTTACTGAGCAAAGCAACAGCTGACGAAGAAAAGAGATTGATGTTGGTAGAAGTGTCTACTGAATTGAAGGTGGTGGCAGATGTTCGTAGCCTTGCAGATTCTGTAGCCGATCTGGAATTCATAGGCCCGTGGTCAGTTGTGGTAAAAGCAGTGGTGGTAGGAATCTGAGAGCTAGTAGTGGTGGTTTTGGGTATAGCACTGGGGGTGGTGGTAATGGTAGGCAAAGTGGTAGACGGAGGTAGAGTGGAGGTGCCGGGCTGAGTCATAGAAGCTGCACTCGTAGGCAATAAATTGGTTATTTTTTGTTTCGGGAAAGAATCTAAGGTATTGGGATGTTTTTTCTCTTGGTCTTTGGAAAACTGTGTGTGCAATTCAATCTTATCTAAATGTTCTTCTATGTGGTCCAGTAGTTCAGTCATCTGAGAAGTGATAGATTTCTGCAAAGCAGCTGTATGATTCAGATGACCTGCCTGATTGGGAAGGTCAAAGTGAGCTGCTTGTGAAGAAAGAGAGCTTCTATTCGAGTCATAAGCTGAAAGCTGCGAGTCCAGAATCTGTATTCCTAAACATAGAAAGAAAATTGATAAATTAATTATTCAATCCACTTTAGCAATCAAATGCTTCCTCTGCCTGGTGCTTCTCCCGAATACAATAAAGAATCATAAAATGGACCAGCCCTGAAACTAAACAACTAATTTCCCAGGGGCATCATGATTCTCCCCCCCCTTTTTTGTGACAATCACTGAAGTGTTTAGCAATACATATGTTAAAATTACAGTTGTCATAGCACCAACTGACAGACCATCTCCAAAGCCTAAAAGCATCAGGCCTGATTCTTCCTAGTCTTGCACTTAATGTAAGTATTTGCCTCTGTGTAAAGCAATCATTTGATTTGGCAGTGTTTTTCACTCATATTGCATGTGTTTAAGTGCCCACACAGAGGCACAAGGCAATGAAGAATCAGGCCAGTAAAATCTTCAAAACATTCTAAGTCTCTGCTAACGAAAGGAGCAGGAGTTAACAAGTCAAAAACACTGTGCATATATCTATCTATAAGGCCCTTGTTTCTGCAGTATCTGACCGCCGCACAACGTAATTATCCTGTGACATACAGAAGTACCATTATCTTCATTTTACAGAGGAACAGAAAGACTAAGTGACTTGGAAAAGGAAAGCACAAGGAAAAGTCTGGAAAAGTGACTTACAAAAGGAAATCTGTGGCAGAGCATGAGCATGAACCAAGGTCTCTAGAGTCTCAGCGCCTAACCACTGGCCCACCTGGAATTAGTTTCTTATAAACGCTCTTTACTCTACTTAGGCCTTGTACACACTACAAAGTTATTGCGCGATAACGCTCATTACCGTGCGATAACAGGCACAGCGTCCACACACAAATCCATGTTGTTGCGCGGTAACAACCATCTCACCGCGCAACATGTAAACCACCAAAACGCGGGTGGTAACGGCTACCGCGGAACAGCTGTTCCGCGATAGTTCGTGTGTGTACGGTTGCTGCGCAATATGAAGCCTCCGGAAATGCCCCAGAATTCCAATTCCGTCCCTTCTGCACTTCCTTCTGCACTCTGTGGCTGTGATGTGACTGTAACCGCCCTCCCATCATTCCTGGGAATTTTTGAATTCTTCACTCTTCCTGTTTGCTCGGCGTGGAGTGCAGCTGCAGCTGTGTTCTCCAAGAGCAATGGCGGCTCAACGCAGCAAATGTGCTCCAGTGTGGACCACAGCTCAGGTGCTTGATCTCATAGGCATCTGGGGAGAGTCTGCTGTGCAGGCACAGTTACGTGGCAGCCGGCGGAATTTCGATATTTTTGGCCAGATTTCTCGGGCCATGGCAGAGAAGGGGTACGAGAGAGACACTCTTCAGTGCAGGTCGAAGGTGAAGGAGTTGCGGATTACGTACCACAGAGCCAGAGAGGCAAACCGGCGCTCCGGCTCAGCGCTGGCTACATGCCGATTTTACAAAGAGCTGGAAGCGATCCTGAGCGGGGATCCCACAACCACCCCAAAAGCTCCTGTGGACACGTCGGCACCCCCCCAGGAAAAGGATACCGGAGCAGACAGTGACGAGCAATTCGTTGACGAGGACGTGGAGGTGGAGGATGACCTGGAGGGTGAAAGCGGTGCAGCCGACCTAGGGAGCCACAAGCTGTTCTCCACGCCACCCGACACATGCTGCCCAGATTCCTTCTCCATACTGTCTTTGGATGCAGCAGAGGGGAGCTCCGGTAAGTTTAATCAGAAGTGGCTTCTGTGCTAGCTGGATAAGCTTTGCAGGCAAATGAAGAGCGGGCAGGAGACGGGCGTTTTGCGTTTCATCCTTTCTTTTTCCTTTTTTTTTTTTTTTGGATGGGGGGGGTCTACCACGCATTACACAAGCAGTGCATCAACGCATGCTGTAATTGTCAAGAAATCCTCTCCGTTGAGATCACTGAAGGTGTCCTCGATGTACTTCCACAGCCTCCTAGTTAAAATCGATGGGAGAGCAACTGTTTCCCCTCCCCCATAGAAGGATACTCTCCCTCGCCAGTTGCAAAGCACAGCAGCGGGAACCAAGCCTGCTGCATACGGTCCTGGCTGAAAACCAGTGACATGCAGGATATGCATTCTGGCTTGCAGGGGCACTCTAAGCAGCGAGATATCGGCTTCCATGGCAGTGCCGTATGTGAACTAATCGCCCAAAGCACTGCAAATAGTTCACGGAGCTGTGTGTCTTGTCTCAGTAACCTGAACCTCCCTTTGCAAAAGCCCTTTCAGTCCCCAGCAATGACTTGTCCCGTGGGCACTGAGGAATGTGGCGGCAGAGCATTACTGGCTCCTTAACCAAAGTGAGAACAATAGCACTACTTATGATGTTTCATTTTTCCTTAGAAACGACCTTCGCCGGTTAGTGGTCTGCACCAGCTGACCGGCTGAGACGGATAAGGAGGAGGCCTCGCAGGAGCAAGGAGGATATCTTCCAGGAGCTGATGCAGTCCAATGAGGCATCAGCAAGGGAGACTAGACAATGGAGGCATGAGTGCCGGAAGGAGTGCAAAGAAAACAATTTGAGGAGGCAGAAGCAGAAGGATGCCCTCATAAGCATCCTACAGGAGCAGATCCAACTGCTGAAGACCATGGTTGGTCTGCAGACCCAGCTGCTCCAGGCTCACGCCCCCCTGCACCGACAGCAACAATTTCTGTCCCCCACACCCGATTCTCCCTCAAAGCAGTTCTTTGAAGCCCAGGGACCCTCCTGGTACAATGTTACATCCACTCCTGCACCAAGCTATGGCATTGAGCCACACACCTACACGCATCTATAGCCCCTGGTGCAGGCACTGCTTACTGTAAATATTTAATGTTTTATAATAATAAAATTGAATCACTTGAACTGTGCACAGTGTCTTTATTGATACACAATAAGATTAGTTGTTGCATGTTTAGTAGTCACTCATTCGAGCATAGTACAGTACACACCCACCGGCACCCCCCCAACCCCCCATCAGCACCCAGTAGTGCGTGGGAACACTACTGCACAGTGATACAATGCGTCCTATGAGTCCCCATCACTAAAACGCTCCCTAAGTGCCTCCCTTATGCGGACGGCTCTATCTGTGCCCCCCTGATACTCCTAGTGGCTGGCTGCTGGAAGGCAGACTCTAGCCGCTCAGCCTCCATGTCCCATGAAGGGGGAAATTTCTCTCCCCTATTTTCACAGAGGTTATGCAGGACACAGCACGCCGCAATGACGGCTGGAATGTTGTCCTCATTCAAGTCTAGCCTCCCATACAAACAGTGCCAGTGGCCTTTTAAGCGCCCAAAGGCGCACTCTACAGTCATTCGGCACTGGCTTAACCGGTAATTGAAGCGCTCTTTGCTGGGATCCAAATTTCCAGTATAGGGCTTCATGAGCCAAGGCATCAGTGGGTAGGCTGGGTCTCCTATGATGACTATGGGCATCTCCACATCCCCAACAGTAATTTTATCATTGGGGAAGATGATCCCTGCCTGCAACTTCTGGTACAGGCCCGTGTTCCAGAAAATGCGAGCATTATGCACCTTACCCGACCACCCCGCATTTATGTCCGTGAAACGCCCCCTGTGATCCACCAGTGCCTGAAGCACCAAGGAGAAGTAGCCCTTCCTATTAATATACTCAGTCGCAAGGTGCTCCGGAGCAAGAATAGGGATGTGCATGCCGTCTATTGCCCCTCCACAGTTCGGGAATCCCATGGCCGCGAATCCATCGACGATCTCCTGCACGTTGCCCAACGTCACTGTCCTCCGGAGCAGAACAAGATTAATGGCTCTGCACACTTGTGAAAGTGCTAACCCGATGGTCGACCTGCCGACTCCAAACTGATTCGTGACCGAGCGGTAGCAGTCTGGAGTCGCCATTTTCCACAGCGTGATTGCGACACGCTTCTCCACGGTGAGGGCGGCTCTCATTTTGGTGTCCTTGTGTCGCAGGGCAGGGGCTAGCTCCTCACACAGTTCCATGAATGTGGCTTTCCCATTCAAAAGTTCTGTAGCCACTGCTCATCATCCCACACCTGCAAAACGATGCGGTCCCACCACTCGGTGCTTGTCTCTCGTGACCAGAACCGGCAGTGCACTGTGTGCAGATGCTCTGTGAAGGAGCTCAGCAATGCAGTGCTGTTGTTCTGCATGGCAGTCACCAGCCCAGGGTCATCCGAATCCTGCTCTGATTCAGAGCTGAACACATACTGTGCCACCAGCCGAGATGTATTCATTATGCTGAAGGCAACAGTCGAGATCAGACCTGGATCCATGTTGCTGCAAAAACGAGTTCCAGGAAGCAATGCGCTACTGTCAAAAATGGGCGCGAGTTGCTCTCGTGACGCAAGGGGAACAGAATGCACCATGGGAAATCAAGACTTTATCCCTAGTGCTCAGTTCTACTCTCCTTCTACCCAGGATTCTAGCGCCAAATCAGGATGGATGGAACTGTGGGATAGGTTCCCACAATTCAATTGGGTTTCTTGTGAAATCACGAATTGAAGGTGGGGGCTCTGTTCCGTCACAAGCGGCAGAGTGTGGACGCAATCCTGCGCTACAAAAACCATGTGACTTTTAAAGTGCAACGGGCTTGTTGCGCGATTATTCCTGTAGTGTGTACATGGCCTTAGTTTCTCTGGGCACCAGTTTATAACTTTTTTTTGTTTGTTTTTGGACCTTCCATTTACAGCCAGGATAGGGAATTCAATCCATGGTCTCTTTTGGGAGGAAGGAGTAACACAGCATTGCTACAATTGTACAGCGCCAGGGATTGAATGGGGCCTATACAATTTACAAGCATCTCTCTGACTGCAGTAACTGCCTGACGCAGGGTCTCGCATTGCCATTTCAATAGTATACCTGGAACAAATAAAAATGCTGAGATGTTACTGTGACATGGAAAAAATGTAAAGATTTCAACAGTTTGCAAACATCTTTAAATGACTTGAAAGATGCAAGCTATGCTATTTTAAAAAAAAAGTTACACATGCACATGGAATTTGTGACAGCACTATTGGAAGATTCAGATTCTCATGTCATGTGGCCGCTCATTGCAAATGCTCTCCACTTGCTCTGTTCATCAGGCAGAGGGACTGTCACACAGATTCCCAGCCCTACCACTATCAGTGAGCAGTGCGAGGAGATATTCCTACCTAGCAGCCAGCTAGAAGAGTTCCACCCATTCCACCCCATGCGTATGAAGAATAAGAAAAGCCACCCTAATACTGAGTAATTAGGAGACAGAAGAACCTTCTTCCTCCCAGCAGTTGGGAAGAACAGGTCTCAGGAGTGTGACATATAGGGAGGATTTTTATTGGGGCAAGCAATGGCCGTTACTAGCATAATAAATCCCCACACTCTCCAACAAACCCCACCAACCCCCTACATAAACTGACTTGTTGTACAGTCCAGGTCCCCATTCTTTTGCTAAGAGAAAAGTGCCCCCCATGAGGGGAAGAGACCAAGAGTTCTTAGAACTGAGGGGTAGCGTTTGTTAAATCTATTAATCAGGGTCTGATAGCAAAACATACACAGCTTGGTGTGATAAAAGCTCATGCAAACTCACACTACTGACAGTGATTCTATTATGTTCAGATACTCTATATTGACCCTATACAAAAAAACCTAACATTCTGGGTGACTAATAGTTCTTGGGAAAACTAACTAAGTGGCACCACTCCTGTGTCCACATTATTATCATCCAATAACCAGTTGGATTTACCATTAGGTGTGGTACTTCACTCTTATTCACTGTGTTTCCTCTAAGTATTGCAGAGATCACCGGATATGGAAATTATAGAGTAAAACTAAAAACACCACACACACCCAACACTCAGATAATCTAGAATTGATGGTGAAAGAATCTGACACCTCCTTTAGTTAAAAATCCCTAAAAAAAACTTTTTTCAGAGAGAAAATTCAAAAGTGATAAGAAGATGAAGTTAAGGTTCCATTTTACAAGATCACCAAATCATGAAAGTATGTAGCTACACAGTGAAAGTCACCCAAATAACTGTATTTTTTCCTCTGGCTCCTGACAGCAGCCAGGAACTAAGGTAAACAACTCTCACTCAGCCTCCCCTCATCAGTGGTTGCCCTGCTGTCTCTAATGAAGGATATACACTCTTGCTTCCCTCAGAATTTTCCCCACTATATCTTGATTTTGACCACCAACATCTCTGCTCTTAGGAGCAAAATGGTACCGCACTGAGCTCACCCAACTGGTTAGTTTGAGGCATGAGCTGTGTGCTATTCCCTCTTCATTAGCAACAGACCTTTGCAAGAAAGAAGACTAGAAATTGCATAGAGGCAGTGCTTAATTTGTGCCAGCATTTGCTAGTACTAAGCTCCAGCACCTGGCTAGGCTGGCCAGTTCATAGCCCCAGCTCCTCTGTGCTTGCTGTATCAGTTATGAATGTAAAATCACTGCATGAGTCCCTGCCCTTCTTTCATTACAAATTGAGTAGTGAACACAGTGAAAATTTAGAAGTGGGGGTAACCTGTTAAGCAGCTGGCACTCAGATTTTGTCTGCTTTAAAACTGATGTAACTGGATGTAGATAGCACTTTTATGAGTGACGGATTTAAAATACACAAAACAGTAGCTAAGTTCATGGTCTCTTCTCTCTTAACTGGAAGCGCCTTAATGCAGAGTGCTTTGCTCACTTCCATTATATTGAGTCACGAGGAAGTAAAAAACCTTCACAATTAATTCAAATGGAAAGATAACAACTCCAACTGTTGTCCTACAAACTGGAAAATATATTGTTGGTTTCCTGGTAGGCTGACCATATCTTCCCCAGGCCAAGGCCCACCTCAGCCCCAGCCCTGTCTGCCACCGGAGGCCAGCCCCAGCCCCCCCTGTTGCCCAAGCTGCGCAGGGCCAGCCTGAGTTGCTTCCCCTTCCTGCCCCACATGTTCCTCTATGTCCTGGTTGGAGTTGCCCACCCCCAAACTGGGCATTTGTCCAGTTTGCTCCTTCTAACTGATGATCAGCTGGCAAGGTCAAATGGGACAAATGTCCGGGATTGCCAAAAAAAAGTCAGGACGCCTGAACAGGGTTTAATAAAGGGAGGGTTCCAGCCAAAATGGGACACATGGTCACCCTATTTCTAGGTTGTACATTAAGCAGCATATAGCAAAGAAACAATTATGATGTAAACTAAACTGCAATAACTTTTTTTTAAATTGCCATTTAAAACCATAACCGGAGTGAGAAAGACCCTTGTAGTTAGACACCAGTTTCTTACCACATGGCCTTTTCACAATCTATCCAACAGATAGCAAAAAAGCAGTCTTCCAAGACCACATGACTGATTTTCTGCAAGCTTTAGTCAGTAGTTAGAAAATGATTTTTACATGATGGTTTGATATTTTATTATTTAATGTGAACCATCATCCCTAACCCTAACCCAGGGCATTACCTCCCAGACAAGGAATTTGCCCACCAAGACAGCAAACGTGGTCAGCTAAACCAACATTCCTGTCTCACTGCTAAAGAAAGGAGTATGTGACTAAACCCCATCTGGCAGAAGCCATGCTTTTAGACAAGCACCCAAAGTAGAACAATAGTGTAGTATTCATGTGAATTGGGTTGTGTAACCTGCAGATTACCAAATTCACTCCCTCAAATAACCAGAAAACTGCAGTTTGTATGCAGAAGTTATGCTGTGGGAAACAGTTTGGGTGGGAGATGCAGAAGGATCTCTTGCCACCCTACTTGAATCGTTCCACAGCCAACAGGTGTACCTGAACGCTCATGGATGCACTATCAGGAAACAGGCAGTTACTGCAGCCAGAGTTGGACGAATCGTTCCCTATATTTTTGGATTAAAAATAGTCAGGCTTCTTTTCTTGTTTTCATTCCTCAAACTCTCAACTGCAGGAATCTTGTCTTCTTAAATAACTGTCAAATTGTAGGCACCCTAGTGGCTCTACAATAGAATAGATAGTCTTACTATTGAGGGAAGATAGAGAAAACCGTACACAAACCACTATTTTAAAAGTATAAAAGAAGAGTGGTCCTGCAGAACACTCTCAAAAAGTCCATCTACTAAACTAGCCATTCTCAACCAGAAGTCCGAGGGTTATGGGGGGCCATAAGCTGGTTTGGGGGGGAAGGGAGGGGTCCACCAAAATAAACCCGAGAGCAGGGCTGGCCTTAGACTTGCTGTGGTCCAGTGCAGAAATCCAAAGCCCAAGTCCTGCTGCACATGGCTGAAGCAGAAGCCTCAGCCATTTAGCTTTGCAAGGCTCCCTATGGCATGGTGCCTGAGTAGCTGTCCTGCTTGCTACACCCTATCACTGGCGTTGGCTTTTAATGTACAAATATGCAGAAAAACAGTGCTTGTGGCACTAGTGAGCCAGGGAATTCTTATACTATCTTTCAGGGGACCTCAGAAAGAAAAAAGGTTGAGAATCCTTGTGCTAAATTACCATAGAGGTCATCCCCTAATCCAGTAGTTTTCAAACTTTTTTCCTCAGGACCCAGTTGAAAAAGATAATTTATGCCCACGACCCAACAATTACAACTTTCAGCAATGCATTCCAGCCTTACAGTGGTGGCACCAGGGGGTGCCACAACCCAGTACTTGAGGGTCTGCAACCCAGTACTGGGTCCCAACGTTTGGTTTGAAAACCACTGTCCTAGTCCCCACCCTTAAAAGGAAATGCTGAATGGGATTCCATGCGTATTCTCAGTAGCTATCCACCAGTACCATGGCTGGCTATCTGTATGGAGCAGGTTGGCCAAGTTCCACATAAGAGTGTGAGAGGTGGAACAGAAACTCCAAGTAGCTTTTCAGCAATAACTTTTGCTGCTGAAAGCAGAATACAAAACATCTCCTGAATCACGAATGGGTTCTGTGGTGGTTGAGCTCAAAAAGTCCAGTTTATATTGAATAAACTGCCCCAATATTAGACTATTTTTCTTTACGGTTGATAAATAGGGCTTCTTGAAAGTGTAATCTCATGCATGTTTCTGTTTGGAAAAAAAAAAAACTTAAAAGGTTTGTCACAAGATGTGGGCTAGGCTTCTTGGTTACTGAGTTTGAAAGCTTATCAGCAATGTAGGCTTAAGGTAAACAAGCTCACATACAATATTTCCATAATTCAATATGAACAGAAGCCAGGAAAACTGCACAATTAAAAAAAATGCTGTAGGCAAGCAAGACTGTAACTGAGCAATTGCATGTTTGGCAAATGAAGAGCCCACACACAGGCTATGTACACACGACAAACTTGTCCTGCAATAAGCTGTTGCGGGACAAGGAAGTATCGCTACAAGGAACAGTGCATGGTGGACACCTACTTCAGCGCCACGGCCCCCTCCACCACCTGCCAGGCTTCAGGTTAAGCAGGCAGCTCGCAGGCAGTGGGAGCTCCGAGACCCAGGGCTCCGCTGATAGGGGAATCTCCGGGGATCCCCTGTCAGGTGGAGCCAGGGCAGCTGCCAGTTGACAGCGGATCCCTGAGGTTCTGTCAGCAGAGTGCCGGGTCTCGGAGCTCCTGCTGCCTGTGAGCTGCCTGCCAGGTCAGCTCGCAGAGAGCAGGTCTCAGAGGAGCTGCCTGCAGTAGGGGTTGTGGGGCTCCCGGTTGGGAGCTCCCAACCCCAGCAGCAGCCAGAGGGGCTGAAGCCACCTGTGCTTAGGGGCTCCCGAGCAGGAGCCCCCAGTCCAGAGGGCCAATCCCCAGGAGCCGCCGAACCTGGCGGCTCCAATAGTTGTCAATTTTACTGCTCTGCTAGAGCAGTGAAATTGACATATTTGACAGCTCCAATGTCCCAGAGTGGCCTCCACTGGCATTCTGGGACATTTCCGGAGGCTCTCTAAATCGGAAAAAGTGTACAGACGAGCACTACCGCAGAACAGCTGTTCCGCGGTAATCCTAACCACTCTCGACTGGAGTGGTTTAAGTGTTGAGGGGCAAGAGGCTGTTGCCGCGCAACGGGGAAAATGCTCGTGTGTACTCTGGGAGCTTTATCATGCAGTAAGGAGCCTTTATCACGTGATAAAGTGATCATGTGTACATGGCCACAGTCATTTGTTCCCTTCCCTCTTTCAATCCTCTACATACTCCTCAGAGAGAAAAGAGTGGGAGAAGTGTGATAAAAGTTAGATAATGTAATTCCTTTGACTCTTCTGGTTTTGCCTCTTAGGAGTTTAAAAAGTCACTTGTCCCTTCCCCTGCTTTGGTTTTTTTAGTGTTAGCACAGCAAATGCACCCAGACAGTTTCTGAAAAAGTTGCTTTCCCTCACTAATCAATTCCTTCCCCAAAGGAGAAAGTTACCTCTTCAGTAAGCTCAGCCTTTGGGAGATATCTGGGAGCAAGAAAAACTCCACTATGTTTAAAAACTTGTGTTCTCTGAAAGGTAAGCCATACTAAAACCATCATATAAACTCCCTTCAGCAGAGAACAGTCTAATTGTCAATTTGTTTTAGAGTTCACTCAGATATGGTGCAAGTATAAAAGTCTATTCTGAAGCACAAAAGTAAATGAGGTCATATCTCTTTTGGACCAATGTATGTTGGTAAGAGAAACAACCTTTTGAGCTACACAGAGCTCTTCATTATTACCTCACCCACTTTGTTTCTCTAACAACAACAACATGGCTGCAAGCACACTGCAAACAAGTATATTTTGGTCAGCTGACTACATCTTCATAGCTGATCTTAGTACAACTAATGTATTAGCACCAAAAAGTGCACAGCACATTAGAGACAACTGGAAATTCCTAAGTTCTGTGGTTTCCCTAAACCTTGCTACTGACATGCTCTCTGATCTTGGGTAAGTCACTTTGCATCTCTGCTTCAGTTTCTGTACCTGAGAAAAAAGGAATATTACTACCTCTGTTCATTTACTAACCCTACAGAGATGTGAAAATTCACTAAAAATGGTACCATGCTATTGTCTCTAGCTATTTATATGCCCCTCACCACTGTAGCAGGAGCTCTTCAAACAGAAAGTGCTAGAAGGGTGCTAAATGTTTACTGCTTCTAGTAATATCCAGTGTATCCATAGGAAATTTCTCCCAAACACACATAATATGCCATAACGGAAGAAGTTTTTTAAGGACACACAAACTGTATTATTTAGGAATAAATCACTGGTCTAAAGAGTCTAAACAGAAAGCATATATATGAAAGATTAGTGGGGAGATATTATTCGCTGACACTTTCATATCATCTAGGTCTCAAATAGTCATGGTATGAAAGGATATGTTTGTTTTCTTTTGTTTTTTAAAAAGAGGGAAAGAGTACAGAAGAGTTTTAAATCCAACACAGAGGGGGGTGCATCATGGAAGATGCAGTCCACATGAGAAGCGCTGTCCATAAAGGAGTCTAAGGCACCCAAAACTATAATTTCCATGAAGCATTACGGTAGCATTTCCCAAATTTTCAGTTTTCACCTGAACATTTTCATTTTCAATTTTTTGCTGATAAATCAAAAAATTCTGACCAGCTCTAATGCAAGCACACATCTGTAAGGCACATAACACTATAAATTAAGTAAACGATCAGTTGCTTTTAGTATTGTTTACCTCTATTTATCCTGTAGCTCACAAGCCCTTTTGCTGGTTTCATTGGACAAGATTCCTTACTAGGGCAGTAGAACAGGTAACAGTTTGGATGCTTGCCTGCCCTTCGAGCATCAAAAATCATCAAGTTACACTGTCTGTCTCCTGCAAAAATGAAAACATATTATATAGTTTAGCAGCAAAAAGTCTTATATCTGCTTCTTTTACGGTAATACACTCTACTTGGTTTACTAAAATCCTTCAGATCAGTAGGAAGGGAAAAGAATGAATATTTCACCTTCTACAAGAAATAATATAGTATAGGGATTAATACATATTTCAAATTACTAGATACTTACAAACCAAAGGCCAAACTGCAAGATTTTTCACCTCCTTCTATCTGCCTAGCAGGTGTAAGGGAATAGTCCCGTAGGCTATATCTACTCTAGAAAAAGTTAGGTCGACTTTGTTAAGTCGACTTAAGGTCAACTTTAAGTCGACTTAAGGTCGACCTTATTAAAGTCGATTTAACAAAGTGGACTAAGTTGACTTACCTTTAAGTCGACTTAGTCCACTTTGTTAAGTCAACCTAACCACCTTTAAGTCGACTTAATAAAGTCAACTTAAAGGTTACTCCACGTCCACACCACCCTTAAGTGGACTTAAGAAGTCGATTTAAGGGTTAAGTCGACCTAATGAGTGGTATTTATAAAGTCGACTTAAGCTTTCATTAAGTCGACTTAAGGATTTCTTAAGTCAACTTAATGAAAGCTTAGTGTGGACGTGGCTTAATTTAAGTTGACTTAAGCCTCCTTAAGTTGACTTAAATTGCCAGTGTAGACGTAACCATAGATTCTAAGGTCAGAAGGGACCAATATGATCATCTAGTCCAGGGGTCAGCAACCCAAAAGATAAAAAGAGCCATTTAAAAAAATTCCTTCAAGAAACCAAGTGTTTTGAGAGCCGCAATGGGTGTAGCCTCCTGGTGGGGGTGTGCAGAGCTGGGCCAGGGCACCTGCTGCAGAATGAAGGGAGCCTGGAACCAGGAGCAGGCCCCCAAAAGGGTCCTCTGGTGGTGGTGGGGAGCGCAGAGCCTGGCACGAGCTGCCCCAGGGTCTCCCAGGTGGCAGAGGGGCCTGGAACCCAGAGCCATGAGGGGGCACCCAAAGAGCTGCATGTGGCTCCTTAATTCAAACTAATAAATTCGAATATGCTATTCGAACTAAGGGTTAATTCGAACTAGTTAGTTCGTATTAACCAATGTGGCCATGTTAGTTCAAACTAATTGCTTAGTTCGAACTAACCAGCCCATTGAACTTAATCCAATTCGCTAATTTGAACTAAGCAAGTGCCATGAATGACACTTGCTTAGTTCGAACTAAATTTTGCTAGTTCGAATTAAGTTAATTCAAACTAACTAAAATTAGTTCGAATTAGTTAGTTCAATTAACTAATTCGAACTAACTTTAGTAAGTGTAGACATAGCCACAGTGTGTAGACCCTTGATCTAGTCTGACCTCTTGCACAATGCAGACTACAGAACTTCATCCACCCACTCCTGCAATAAACCTCTAACCTATGACTGAGTTATTAAAATCTTCAAATCAGCAATTGAATCATGCCCCATGCTACAAGGGAAGGTGAAAATCCCCCCGAGCCTTTACCAATCTGCCATGGGGAAAAAAATTTTTCCCAACCCCAAATATGGTGATCAGTTAAACCCTGAGCATGTTGGCAAGACTCACCAGCCAAACACCCAAGAAAGAATTCTCTGTAATAACTCAGAACCCACCCCATCAAACGTCCCACTGGCAAATCTACCACCAAGAGCGAAAGATCAGTCAATTGCCAAACTAGGTTCTCTCATTATACCATCCCCCTCATAAATTTATCAAGCTCAGTTTTGAAGTCAGCTAGGTTTTTGGCCCTTTAGCCCTTTGGAAGGCTATTCCAGAACTTCACTTCTTTGATAGATAGAAACCTGCATCTAATTTCAAGTCTAAACTTCCTGATGATCAGTTTATATCCATTAGTTCTGGTGTCCACATTGGCGCTGAACTTAAATAATTCCTCTCCCTGCTTAGTTATCCCTTTGGTGTATTTATACAGAGCAATCATACCTCCCCTCAACCTTCTTTTGGTTAGGCTAAACAAGCCAAGCTCTTTGGGTATATTTACATTAGCAACTTAGGTCTACTTAAGGACGCTTCAGTTGACCTGCAGAACACCACATCCACACTTGGCTTTCATTAAGTCGACCTAAGCGCTTCCTTCAGTTGACTTAATAATTACCACTCTTTAGGTCGACTTAACACTTAATTCGACCTGTTAAGTCGACCCAAAGCTGGTGTGGATGCCCTAGGTTGACTTAATTTTCTAAGTTGACCTAAGGGGGGATGGGTTGGAGAGAAGGGAGCCGCGGCTCCCGCAGGAGAAGGGAATCACGGCTCCCCCAGGAGAAGGGAGCTGCGGCTCTCCGTCGACCTAGCACCTGTGTGTGTGGATGCAGGCAGTCGACTTAACTTTTCTAGTGTAGACATACCCTTTGAGTCTTCTCTCATAAGGCAGATGTTCCATTCATCAGGTCATCCTAGTAGCCCATCTCTGCA
The DNA here is from genome assembly GCA_007922175.1 of Pelusios castaneus. NCBI lineage: Eukaryota > Metazoa > Chordata > Testudines > Pelomedusidae > Pelusios > Pelusios castaneus. The sequence continues at coordinate 14,135,640 of ML685821.1, forward strand.
CTTGTTCCAGTTTGAATTAATCTTTCTTAAACATGGGGGACCGGAACTGCATACAATAAGCCTCCCCTCACGCCTCACCCAACTGCTGGGATTCCTACCAAGGTGCTGTTGTCCACAGAACAGACAACAGGGCCCCATTTTTCATATTAAGCTTTGGCTCAAAGGCATCTGATAAGTTCGAAAGCCTTCTAACTTCGTTGAGTGGCTGAAAGAGAGAAGATTTCATCATCTCCAGAGCCTCCTGTTTCTACTTTCTGATTCACCAGCAACACTGTGACACTGCTATACTCCACTCTGCTTCTAAGGTCTTGATCAGAAGCATAGTTCTCAAAAGAGTGCGGGCATTTTAATTTTTAGCTACCCAAATGTAGCATAAAAATATTGATTGTTTCCTGGACTAAAACAGTTATGCTTCTATGTCTTGGAATGGATGGCGGGAATGTGGGGGAAGGATGTAAAACAGGGCTCGACAAATCCTGGGCACCAGATTGCCATGACGCCCCGGATTGTGCCAAGGCAGCGAAGGAGGTGAATGCTCCCTAGCACCTAAAAAAAGAGCCGGCAGCGCTGACATTTTCAGCGTCACCATTTCCCCCCTCCACCGCCACTGAAAGTGCTGCCGAGTCTTTTGCATGCTGCTGTCACCACTTGAAAACATCTGCGGCCATGGCAGTTTTTCGGCAGTGGGGGGCTCTGTGTGCTCTGCACCACCATCAGAAGTGGCAGCGGCAACAATCTCTCAGCGGTGGGGGGCCCCTTCACTGCCTCACACCTAGGTGTGCCTCAGGTTTTGTGCTGATCCCTACGTGTGAGGCAGATCTGTCGAGGCCTGTCTTAAAACCATTGTACTTGCCTAAGTTCAAGAAGCATGCAAAAATTACTCAGGCTAATAAACATTGCTAGGATTTAATCACTAAAGTCTCATAAGTTAATCAAAACAGACCAACATTCACAATATTGATAAGAGAAAAGAGACATTTACATTTCAGTGCTGAAAGAGAGGAAGTACAGAATGCCCTGCTTTTATCCCTTTTGAGAGCTAACACCAGCTCATCCTTTCCCAGCCTGTTACAAGAATGTCATAAGCAATGCTAGAGAAAAACATAGATCAAGGGAGTATAATTTACCTGATATGTTTTTTTCTAAGCAGCAAACATTAATACAAACTTCCTGAGTTGGCGTATATATTGGCTCAGTCCCTCTGACGCCTTTTGAGAGAGAAAGCATCATGTCAATGACAACATTTTCCATTTTCTCTATAGAGCAATTTTGACTTAGAGATGGCTCTGGTATCATGCAACACATGATTATGAGTGTGCAAGTAGAACACCAAGTGTTACTGATGGACATTTTTTCTTCTTTGGAACAGTGATAAACTTCTTGGTGTTTAACTTGAAGATAATTTCATTTCAATAAGAATGCATATCTGCAGGAGAGAAAATAAAGAGAGGCTTCCTTTAGTCAAAATGGAGTTTTCAACATATTACAAGACCTTTTTGTACAAGTAGGAAATGTAGGTAATTTTTTTAAAGGTTATATTACATACTAGATGAAAAGTTATTTACTTTCCAACCTATCTGGCACTCAAGATATTTAAGAAGTTCTCAATTAAAACCATTGTTGCACTTTTCAAATGAAAAAGGGTGGTGAATATAGCACACAAGAATCTCTCTATGATTCTTATATGATGGCTCCTGTCATCATAGCATCTGAGTGGCTCATAATCTTTACTGTATCCTCACTACATACCTTAAGGTAGGAAAGTGCCATTTTGCGGAGGGGAAACTGAGGCAGAGAAGGCATAAAGGACTTGTCCACAATCTCACAGGAAGCCTACATCAGATCTAGGATACGTAGTGGAATCTTCTTCCCTACTTTTTCAATCAAAGATGCCCAAAAATATAAAAGGAAGTCAGTTGCAAATAATGGAAACAGGTGATTTGGCAGATTGCTATTGAATGACACAGCCTGCCTTATATCACCACTCACCAACTCAAATCTGCTAGAGGGTCAATAGTGGAAAAACAATTATGTAGATTCATCGATTCAAAGGTCAGAAGGAAACACTGTGATCATTTAGTCTGACATCCTGTATAACAAGGCCACAGAACTTCCCTAAAATAATTCCTAGAGCCTATCTTTAGAAAAAACATCCAGTCTTCATTTAAAAATGGTCAGTGATGGAGAATCCACTATGACACTTGGGAAGTTGTTCTAATGGTTAATTACTCTCATTGTTAAAAATGTACGCCTTGTTTCTAATCTGAATTTGTCTAAATTCAGCTTCCAGCCATTGGAGCATATTATTACCTTTCTCTTTTAGATTAAAGAACTGGCCAATATTAAATGTATGTTCCCCATGTAGGTCTTTACAGACGGTAATTGTTATCCCTTAACATGCTCTTTGTTAGGGTAAATAAATTGAGCTTAGTGAGTTTATCATTATAAGGCATGTTTTCTAATCCATTAATCATTCTCATTGCTCTTCTCTGAACCCTCTCCAATTATCAACATCTTCTTGAATTGTGGAACCCGGAATGGGACACAACATTCCAGCAATGGTTGCACCAGCAGCAAATATGGAGATAATACAATCTCTCTGTCTTGCTCAAGATTCCCCTGTTTATGCATCCAAGGATTGCATTAACCCTTTTGACCACAGCATCCTTCAGAGAACTCATGTTCAGCTGACTATCCAGCGCAACATCCTTGCCTGACAGTGGTTTCCATAAGGTTTTTAAATGGATGGTGTCTACAACATAAAAAGTGCCGTCAAATTTAGCTGGTATCCCCAGTAGACTGATTAAGACTTGACTAGATCATGGAGACTAAATGACCTTCAGTTCCAGATCCTAGGGTAGGATAGCAAAGATGTTACTGCCTGTGCTGTAGCTGCCTAGTAACTAAGGGGCTACAGATCTCAGGGCACTATAGTCTCTCATCAGCACAACTTTCATCAGCACAAACTTAAAAAGTTTAATTTATTCAGAGATACAGAAAGCAACCTCAGTCCATAGAAATAACAAGAGTGAGTTCCACCTGCTCCATTTCATTCCCCTCCACACCAGCCCATTAGAAGGGGCAGGGTTTCTTTTTGATGTCACCTATGGTGTCTCAGGTTACGGGGGCCACTGGGAGTTGCCATAGTGCTAAAAGAGAGGGTTGTTAAGTGCTTGGATAAACCTGTTTGTCTTCTGGCAGTCCTTGCGAGACATGGTGAAAAAAAGCAAGTAAGGGAATGGGAACTCCGAAGCCTGTTATGTCTATTGATCATTTTTTAATCTTAATACATGACAGGACCCTTGGGGGAATGCTCCTGTCCCTAAGCGAAGCAGGAAACTTGTTCAGAACCCCATAACTAAAGAGAAGGTGAGGAAGGTGCTTCTACCACCCAGCCCCGCTCTGGAAAAACATGTTCCCCATCAAAACGAACCAGTGGCCCTTTCAAAGACTACCACATTTTAATCTAACGCAGGAGCTTTCCTGGTTCCTGATCAAATCACAGGAGTGGGCCACAATAGTGCTGGGGAGGTCAGAAGACGCTGTGGCCGCGGTTATGTTTCCAGGGCTCCTGAATCAAAGCCGGTGGGCAGGGAAGAGTGCCCAGACCGGAGAGGAAACTGCTGCTACTAATGGGAGAGGAAAGGAGGGGACAGGACGAAACGCGCCGCTGGCGCTAATTACTTGCCAAGTTGCTTTCCTTTTAGCAGATGTCGCGGCCAGGCTTTCCTGTGCACCAAGTCCCCCAACAGGCGCTGGAGGGATCGGCTGCAACCCGGATCTCCCTCTCCTCCCCCGCTTTGCTCCCTGCGTCCCCTGTCCAGAGCCCCCCGCTTAGGCTGCTTTCCCGGCGGGAGGCTGCAGCAGCCGAAGAAGGGGCTTTGCTTCCAGCTCGCCTCGCCCTGTTGCTTGGAGGTGCCTTAGCCGCCCCCACCCGGCACCGGATCCGGGAGGGAGGAGGCAGAGCTGCGGAGGGTGGGAGGAGAGCCCGGCCTTGCTGCAAAGAAACACGTGCTTAACTTGACTCCCAGGAACAGGCTCATCGAGCCCGACAGAGCTACTCAATCCGCGGCTCACAGATCATGGGTGAGGCCCAGACTGTCTGGCATAAGAATGAGATTTAAAAAAAAAAAAAAAAATCAACAATTGCTGCGGTCTTTTAATTTGTCTTGTGATTTTTGCCCCTTCAGGGTTCACATAAAGGTTAGAAACGTACCCCTCCCCTCCCACGTGAAGGCGACCTGACTGAATAACATGACTCCAGGAGCTGGGCCTTTCAGAAAACAACAAACCAACCCCAAATAGTTACAAAGGCCACAGACTTGGCAATGCTTAGTAAAGCACATGTGTTTGCAGGCTCTGGACCTCTATCTCCCTTCTGCCTTTGCTAGATGCTAAAAGCACCTGTGGGGGACTATAAACCAAACATAAAAGCCTCAGTTCAGAGGTGAAAATGATTTGCCAGAGCAAAATAAACAGAGCTGGGCAAAACCTGGCTGCCTAGTGCAAGTGGCCTTCATTGCAAATGTTCTCTTTTGAGTCAGTTCATGTGGTGTCCAGCCACACTGTCCATCAAGGTTTTTATTTTTTTAAGGTTCTGGTACAAACAAACAAACACACAAAAAAAGTAAAATCTCAGATGAAGCCATTGTATGTCATCTGGATTTGATGCTAAACCACAAATAGTCTCTAATCTGGACCCAGCCTTTGATTGTGTCACAAAAGCAATTGAACTGATGAATTGTAACACCTAACTTTCTTCAAAGCGAAATCTGACAGAGTGGGATTTTCTCCCACGAAAGCTCATGCCATAAATAAAGCTGTTAGTCTTTAAAAATGCCACAGGATTCTGTTTGTTTCTCTGCAATAGACTAACAGAGCTAACCCGTTGGAATCTAACTTTTAGGCATCTAAAAAAAAAAAAAACCAAATCCCCCAAAACACAGGAAAAACATTATGATCTACCAAACCCAAATTATGCATGTGGAGGACAGACAGGGCACCGTGGAATGCCATCCACAAAAGCCAGTACACTAAGTTGGGAGTTGCCTAAGCTAGCTAAATATAGATACCAAGGCAAAGGGTGTATTCGGTGACCCACCTTTCACAGAGTTAGGCACCTGACTTCTGGCTGCAGGGTGGCACCTATGTCTGGTAGTGATTCATAGCCTGGAACCCCTTTCCAGCACTCAAGTGGCTTAGGCACCTAAATCATTTATTGTGAGAATGTGTTAGACAGCTGCTTCACTCAGCACAAAATAGCCAGAGAAGGAGGCACTCACCTTACAATTTTAGCTTAGAGGGTAGATCATTCTCTTCAGAGGTGGGAGACTACTGTCACCTTCAGGTAGAAGAGGGAATTGAACATAAGTCTCCCACATCCTAGGTGAGTGCTCTAATCACTGATAAGGTAGCCGTTGCCACCTCCCACTCCTTCATCACCCAGATTTTCAATGAAACCTGATCAGGCCCCTCACACAATGGACAAATGCCTGGAATTGTTTTCCCGGTTTCTGGATTGCTCTGGGACTTAGGCATCTGGGAACTGACAGTGGGACTGCACTACACATGCTCAGAGACAGAATCTTAGGTGCCAAGTGAAGTTGGGGATTACAGGGCTGAATGGGAGTTTTGTGGATTGTAAAGGAGCCTAAAATTGGGATTTAGATGCCTGAAAATCTTTATGGATCTGGGCCCCTGGATCTCAGTTCCCAATCTGTAAAATGCGGATCATTGCACTGCCCTCCCACACCCCTACAGGGGTAATGGGAGGATAAATACATTCAAGATTATGAAGAGCTCATACACTTCCATAATGGGAGCACCAGTACCTTAGACAGATGGGTAGTACAGAGTTTATAATTAAATCTGACACCAAACATACTGTGCATAACTTCAGTTTTGTAACAAAAGTTTTACACAATTCTAAGAGCATTGATTTAAAAAGTGTATTAGTTAAATACATAATTGTGAAAAGCATTATTAGATACTGGGAAGGAAAGGAAGAAAGTGCAATTCTATATTATATGCCTAAATGGGGACAATTTTTTGATCATTATATAATATCTGAACAGCCACCACATCCAGGTTCCAGAAACCATTCAGCTCCCAAATAAGACAAAAAGAAAAATTTCCTCCTTCCGAAACCAGAGAAAATTCTTCCTGGCACTTAAATGCCAACCCAAGTAAGTCAGATTATAACTTGTTCTAATCATTCTTTCTTATAATTTGTAACATTCTTTACGTGTAAATGAGGGGCACTACAAAAAGTGCAAAGTTATTATAGAATATACAAGGTTAGGGTTGAAAGAGACTTCAGGAGGTAAAATTAATATTCTCCCCAAATAAGAGTTACAATAACATTGTTGACAAGTTCCAAATGGGCCCTGTTAGTCTAGTTTTGCAAAATAATCAAGGAGTCCTATGGCACTTTTAAAGACTAACAAATTTATTTTTCACATGAGCTTTCATTGTTATCACTCTAAAATAAAACCACTATACAATAGAAAAAAGTGCTGAACTCAATCAGGTTAATTTAAAATTTGTCTGAGCTCAATTATGTTACATTACCTCATCTGTCAATTGGGCCCTGATCTTCCAGAGACTTTACACACATGCTTAAGTTTGAATGCTGTAAGTCAGAGATAGAATCATAGAATAATAGGGTTGGAAGGGACCTCACAAGGTCATCTAGTCCAACCCCCTGCTAAAAAGCAGGATCACTCCCACTAAATCAAACTCATTTGCTATGGCGGGCCAGATTTGACTTAAATGTACTTCAAGTGGGCCGTACATACCATAAATGACAATCCTATCACACTCTTGCAGCATTGCAGAGCGCTGCATATGCAAAACTGCACTCCGTGATACCCCCCCCCCCCGGCTATGTCTACACTTGGCCAAATAAGTCGACTTTGTTAAGTCGACTTAGCATGTCCACACGCAAAAATTAAGTCGACTTAAAGGGGACCGTGCCAAATCGACTTAGAGCGTCCACACTGAATGCGTAAATCGACTTGTAGGGGCTAAGTGGACCTGGGATTGGTCCATGGTGGCGGGGGGGCACCCCTTGCCAAGTGCCAGGGGGCTCAGCATTTGCCCCATTGTACCTGGATACAATGGGGGCTGAGCAGGACAGGGACACTGGCAGGGCATAGGAGCAGGCTGGGCAGGGCTCTGTCCTGTCCTGTGGGAGGGGCATGCCAGGCTCTGGCTGTGCCAGCCACCCTGGCAGGGAGGGCAGTGGGGGAGCCCTGGAGCCCTTTAAGTCGACTTTAAGTCGACTTAGGGCTAATCTGCATCCACACTGGCTAAGTGGACTTTATAAAGTCGATTTAGCCACTAAAGTTGACTTTAAACGAGGTTTTATAAAGTTGACTTTAAATTTCCTTAAATTGACTTATGCAGCAGCTTAAGTCGACTTAAGGAAACTGTAGTGTAGATGCAGATTAAATTAAGTCCACTTAAACAAGCTTTAGTCGACTTAATTTGTAAGTGTAGATGCACCCTCTGTGTGTTAGGGAGAGAGTGTGGTGCCACAGAGTACAGTCACCGGCCGATGGAAGAGGTTCGTGGGCCGCATCTGACCTGCAGGTTGCATGTTTGACACCCCTGCAGTCGTTTCTTTAAGATCAATGAACTCACATGTGATTATTTTTCAGGACATGGGTATGTGTCCGTAGGATCAGAATTCATGGTTTTCACGTTTTGCTAAGGATGGCATTGTGCTAATAATCCTTTGATTTATTTCCACTCAGAATTATGTAGCTTTAAAACCATTTAAGAAAAAAACTGTATTCATAATTCAAAAAGCCACTGTAAAACCAGTTGCATTATAATTAGATTGTGAAACACTGTGGGCTTGTCTACACCACTAAGTTGTTGTGCAGTTGGCCAATGTGTGAACCTCCAATGTACCAGCCTGTCACTCAGGAACATCCTGTGTGAACTGTTACAGTTAGCCAAACAAACAAGGAGTCCTGTGGCACTTTTAAAGACTAAGGCTATGTACACACTACAGTCTTGTCCCGCAATAACTTTTATTGCGGGACAAGGAAAGCGCTATAACTATAGCGCTTTCTCGCGTACACACTGCAGCTTCTTTCGCAAAGGAGCAGAATGCTCCTTTGTGAAAGAAGAGCAGTGCATGGTGGGCACCTGTCCCACCATGCACTGCCCGCAGCGAGCCCTCTA
>ML685821.1:14148832-14220543 GCA_007922175.1 Pelusios castaneus
GTCAATTTCACTGCTCAGCTAGAGCAGTGAAATTGACATATTTGACAGCTCCAATGTCCCAGAGTGGCCCGGTTTGGCACTCTGGGACATTTCCGGAGGCTGTCTATTGTGCGAAAAGTGTACACACACTATCTATCACGGAACAACTGTTCCGTGATAAGCCTTACCACGCTCGTTTTGGTGGTTTACATATTGCGCAGCAAGAGGGCTCTTGCCGGGCAACAAGAGGCTTTTGCGTGTGTACGCTTTCCTTGTTATTGCGCGGTAAGGAGCCTTACCGCGCAATAACTTTGTAGTGTGTACAAGGCCTAACAAATTTATTTATCGCATGAGCTTTCGTGGGAGAAAATCCCACTTTGTCAGATGCTTTGAAGATGGGGAACTTACAGAATGGGAGGAAATTAAATGCAGGGAAATGTATGACACAGGATCAAGTCAGGCTGTGACAACATCCCAACACCCATTCTGATTTGCTGTTACAGCCTGACCCTGTGTCATACATTTCCTTGCATTTAATTCCCCCCCCATTCTGTAAATTCCGTCTTTAAAGCGTCTGATGAAGTGGGATTTTCTCCCACGAAAGCTCATGCGATAAATAAATGTGTTAGTCTTTAAAAGTGCCACAGGACTCCTTGTTTGTTTGGCTGACCTAGACCAACACGGCTCCCCCTTTGGAACTTGCTACAGTTAGGGAAGTGCACAGGTATTCCCTTTCTGTGGTGCACCAACTTTACACTTCTGGCTCCCCAGTCATTGCTTTCCTCGGGTGCAAAGCTGCCTCTCTCTCCCTTCTCTCTCAGTGTGGTTGGCAGGCGGGATGCTTGGCATCACTATTTTTCCCGCGCAACATCCCCCCAAACATCCCAGGGGAAGGAGAACATCTGCAGTCCTGCAGGGTGCAATTAGTTAGAGCCTCCTCCCACTGCCGCATGGCTGAGGCTGACCCAGGAACAGAAACAACCCCATCAGCGGGCTGGCTGCTGGGACCCGGAAGCGTCTTTCTGCAAGGTTAGCTGTCTATTCCCCACCGGCAGCATTGCAATGGCAGCAGCATAGGTTCCTTTGGCTGCTGGGGCTGAGCAGCCGTGGAAGAGCAGCAGGACTAGCGGGGAGCCCTGTGCATGGGCTCAGCAGTTTGGGGTTGGCGCTCAGTGGCGGTGACGGGCTTGCTTTCCCCGGGGGCAGTGGGTGGAGTGTTTGCAGCAGTGAAGAAATCCTAGGGGCAATCCTCTTGCAGCCGCCGCCATGGGAGCTGAGCAAAGTGCAGAAGCTGAGCCCCGGCCAAATGATGTGAGCACTTCAGGTCGGTCTCCCTGTGCCCCCAGCTCTCACTCCCCTTTGCTACAGTCGTGACTCCGCAGGCAGAGAAAAGTCTGGGGGGTGGGCAGCAGCATAAGCCATTGTGTGTAGGCTGGGCTTCTGCGGTGAGTTTGGGTAGTGCTGGTTGTCAGGGACTTTTTTTTTTGGACTCTTGTCAGTACGTGGTTGCATGATTATATGTAATCCTGAGCCCTCTGTGTTTACATGGTGCTTTGGAAGAAAAGAAAATGACACCGCCCCGGTTTATGCATGTGTCAGGGATGCAAGAGAATGACAGCGAGGGGGCAAGACATAATTTCTGTAGCTAGGAAAACAGCATTTGATAATGGAGGCTTAGGGTGGGAGTGTCTGTTTGTTTTTGCAGAAAGCTGCTGTATATTATTTCCTCTTATTACTGTTGTGGGTGGGCAGAAGTGAAGACGTGTCTGTGTATGAAGGGAGCAGGAGGATGAGAGGGTGGGTAACTTGTGCAGGAGGGGGTAAACTGGATGATCCCAAGGAGCAATAAGGCAGAAGAATTAGGATCAAGACCTAGGTACAGAAGTAGAGCTGTTGCTCAGAGCCTTGAAGGTGAGGCTGTCATATGCTGCAGAAGATGATAATAGGGGAGGACAGTGCAAGGGAAGAGAAGGATCTGTCTAACTTTATCCCTGCATGTTTGTGATGATCATATTGTGTATACTGGCGGTGAGCCTCAGGAGTGTGGGGGAAAACTACAGACAAAGTAGCTAGAAAGTAGTGGGCATACTTCAGATCTTTGGCTATGCTGCCTGCTAATCAGGTAGCCATGGGTGGATGGAGAAGGTGAAGCCTCAGCCAAGACTCCTGGAGAAAAGTGCTGTTTAATCTAACTTTCAGTACAAAGAGTAACAACATTAGTTCAGAACAAATAGCTGCAACACAGTGTACATCTAATTAACTTTAGAAAGTGATCTGAGCAGGAAATATGTTGAAGATTTTAAAAACCATGGATGTAATCAGACAATGTCCCCTTCAAAATCATGTGTTGTCAACATGTATCTTTACTCTTGCTACTAATAAGCCTGTTAGATTATTAAAAATGAAAATAATAAAAATGCTGTATTTGCATGTGTGTGGTTTTATATATTATCTATCTATCTATATACACAAACTTTTGACATTTCTCTGATTAGTGAAAATTAGCACAGACAGTTTCACTTTTGTTCATAGTGTTTATAACATTCTTTAGGCTGCAGTATTTTTGGTTTCAAACAGTACAGGGGATTGTTCACTTGTTTAAAACTCAGTTCTTAACTGTTTTTGTGTATCTTTTTTTTAAATGAAAATATTTGTGGTGTTCTTTGGCTTGTTTTCATAACATTTTAAGTTTTGGGCCAAACTTCAGCTGATGGTTGGTGATACTTCAGAATTTTAAGAAGTGTTGCATTTCTGGGCCTAAGTGAAGATTTAAAATGGCTCGCAGCAGTTACTTTCCATCCTCGTCCTACTTATTTAAAATGAAAGTAGATTAAGGTATCGGAAAGCAACAAATATTCTTTGTTCAGCATTCCACTGACATTTTAAAAAGCCCTGGAATAATGTTTATTGTGATGCACCATAATATAAAAGTGTCTCTGTGTATGTGATCTATATCTATCAAGCAGAACCTCTTATAACCAGGGAAAGTTGAAGAGCACAGTGCAGTCTGCTAGCGATCTTTTCATTCAGATTTCATTTATCTGAGAGGCATCTAGGCACTACAGCGATTGGTTCCTATAGAAGACCTTAATATGGACAGACTGCACACACCACAGTCAAATCCTCTTGGCTTATCAGTGGTCCTTGAATTAGCTCTGTGCCTCTTTATTCATTTAAATATTGGATTTATTTCCTGTCTCCCACCAGCATCTCCTTCTCCAGCCAAGCAACGTGCAAAAATGGATGATATTGTGGTCGTGGCTCCAGGAACGCAGTCCTCGCGGAATGTAAGCAATGATCCTGATGTGATAAAATTGCAAGAGATTCCAACTTTCCAGCCTCTTTTGACAGGTAAGAGAGAATTTTTGTTTTGTTTTTTTCAGGCACTTTTCCCCCTTCAGGAACTGATTATGGGACACAAACCTCATCCGTATCAGAGTCCAGGTTCCTGATAGTCTAATAATGTCCCTTATCTCCCCCATCTCTGTTTTATGCCTTGCACCCAATAGGACCTACACTGTTTTTGCTATCCTAAGGAGAATATGCTGGAAGTCCTATCTCTCACAGGCCATAGGTACACTTCTGTGATTACAACAGTTCTAGAAACCTAGTTTAGTTGTTGGGGGTGTCCAGCATGGAGCTAGTATTTCAAAACTGTTTTTGGAGTTTTGTTATTGGAAAATAAAATGGGTAGAGAGAAAGGAAGTACCCTTTTGGGCCTATATTACATAATAGTGGTGCCTTTATATCAATTCAAATCCTTTATTCCCACCACATATTCCTTCTCCTCAGCCCATCCTTATTCTTTTGCCTGTCCTATTTCCCCTGTCTGAGCTGACCCTTCCTTTGTGTCTGCCATTCAGTTGCTTTTCTGGTACTTTGCCTGAAAGTGATACTCCATATATATCCTGTCTGAATGTGTTGCTGGTAGGAGCACAATATCTGTCTATTATCCTAACAATGGCTGCACACTATAGAGATTGTGAATGTCATAAGCCAGTCTTTACAGCGCTGGGGAAGCCCCATAGAGCTCTGCATGCCTTGAGCTGTTAGATGAGGAAAGTGGATGAATGTAGCAGAAGTAGCATCAAAACAATCTCTTTCTCAGCAAATGGGAGGTAAGTTGAGCAAGAAGGAGAAGCAAATTGGTAGAGGGAAAAGGTTAAGTGAGAACACTTCATTTGGGTTGGTATTCCCAGGGGGAGAAAAGAGACCACTGTGCTCCAGATAGTCAATGTTTGTGACTTGCTTCAAAGTCTGTCAAGGGTACTTATTGACTGGCAGGGGTAGGCAACCCCTGGCACACATGCTGACAGTGGCACGCAAGCCCACTCTGAGTGGCACGTGGCATCCTCTGCCCCACCACAGAAAGTGCCACTCCTGCCACCGAAAGCCACTCCGGGCAGCTTCTTTCAAGAGCAGCTGGAATGAGGGGCATCCTCGCCAGGCCCATGCCCCAGGCATGCCATGGAAAGAAGTTGCCTGGAGCAACCCCTCTCTGTAGTGTGCTTCCGCCAGAAGGGAGCCACTCTGGGTGGCTTTTTTTCTGCAAACAGGTCCTTTGTGTGGTATATCTGGGAAGCACCACCCTATTCCAGCCATAGCTGCCACTGAATTTTCAGTGCTGCTTTTTTTTTTTTTGTGGAGGGGGCCACCGGCACTGGCTGAGGGTCGGGGAGGAGAGGCCGGCGTGGGAGTCAGCAAAGGTTGCCGACTCCTGGATGATGTTGCTGAGTGCTGTGAGATGATGCTATCAAAGGGCTGAAGTTGTTATCAGTTTGGTGCCCTCTACCTTTGCCAGTCCAGATTTCCAGAGACCAAGAAGTGGAACCTGGATCCCACAGAAAACAGCTGAACACTAGGTTACTGGTGACCTGCTCCTTTCTTGCCTTTTAAAGAGAAATTATACAGTTATTTGCTAGGAAGTCTTTAGTCATGTAATTGGCTCTACAATTTAAATCGTGCTGACATCTGGTAGCTTTTGGGCTATGCTGCAAACTAGACTGTATTGTGCTGACTAAGTAGTTATATCTTGTCTTTCCATCCCAAATGTTGCATAATTTGTTAGACAAAATACTTGTGATTCTTGTATTAAAATCACTGAAGACAGGGTGGCCTAGAGCAGTGGTTTTTAAACTTTCTTTTTCTTGGGACCCACTTTAAAAGAATCATTTATGGCCGTGACCCAACTATTACATCTTTCAGCAATGCATTCCAGTCTTTCAGCCGTGGCAGCAGATGACATCACACAACCCAGTACCTGAGGGTCTGCGACCCAGTAATGGGTCCCGACCCCTGGTTTGAAAACTACTGGCCTAGGGAATAGAGCACTTGGCTGGGGTTTGGGAGACCTGGGATCCATTCACAGTTCTGCCACTGTCTGCAGGATGACCCTGGGAGGTCACTTCCCCTCTCTAAAATGGGGACAATAATAGTGACCCTTTGATAAAGTGCTTTAAAATCTACTGATAAGTTCTGTATTGGAACTAGGTATTACTACAGGTTGTCTTGCATCTGGGTAAATCTGCTCTGTGTTTGTGCAATTTACATAGCTCAAAAATCAGTAAAGAAAACTAGGAATTAGTTGTGTGTATTTTTATTCCACTTCTATTAAATCTTAAAATGCTTTATGTAGTCAGCTGGTATCTCCTTTGCTGTTTGCCTTAGGATTTGCTGATCTAGGTGCTTTATAGAAGTTACGATTGTATATGGGTGACTAGTTCTTGAACAAGCTGTCCTGTATAGTTGAAATTCATCAATAGGTTCTCTGTGCAAGCCCATCTTTACCCTTTTATTGCCTTTAAAAAACAAAAAAACAAAAATCAAAACAACCCAATTATCTGTTGCAAGGAAAACATTTGGTGTCTCTTAAATGTTGAACAGGAAGCTTTTGTCTTCTGGAGAGCACAGTTAGCCATTTTGTTTTCCAACATAAAAATAAAATGAGACTTGGTGGTGGTTTCCTCCCTGCCCCGCCTTCCCTTGTGAAATTTCTAGGGATGTATATGTTCACTTTCTCCCTTCCTCCATTTTCTTTAATTGCTAGGAAAATTTGCATGAAAAACCAGTCTTCTATTTATGTAAGAGAGATGCTTCTGCTGCTTAATACTGGCCTGAAACCCTAATGTTCTGTTCTTGTTACTCACATTTACATTGCTGAGGAGAAGACTTTGCACATTGCCTGTTATTACTACAAGTGGGGAATGAGCAGCAAGCTCTTGAACTCTTAAGAAGCAGAGATGCTGTCTTCATGCAAATATCCCTAGTAATGAACACAGGCAATTAAAAGGCAGAAAATGTAATGCATTGTTCAGTTAGCTGAGTGCTCTATGGATGCATCTACACTTGTAAATTCAGTCGACTTAAGCCTGCTTAAATCGACTTAATTTACTCTGCGTCTACACTACAATTTCCTTAAGTCGACTTAAGCTGCTGCTTAAGTCGACTTAAGGAAATTTAAAGTCAACTTTATTAAACCTACTTTAAAGTCGACTTTACTGGCTAAGTTAACTTTATTAAGTCAACTTAGCCAGTGTAGACGCAGATTAGCCCTAAGTCAACTTTAAGTCGATTTAAAGGGCCCCCAGGCCTCCCCCACTGACCTCCCTGAAAGGCTGGCTGGCACTGCCAGAGCCTGGCATGCCACCCGACAGGGCAGGACACAGCCCTGCCCACCCCGCTCCTATGCCCTGCCACTGTCTCTGTCCTGCTCAGCCCCCATTGTACCCTGGTACAATGGGTCAAATGCTGAGCCCCCTGGCACTTGGCAAGGGGTGCCCCCCCTGCCACCATGGACCAGTCCCAGGTCCACCTAGCCCCTAGAAGTCGACTTAGGCATCCAGCATGGACGTTCTAAGTCGATTTGGCAAGGTCCACTTTGTCTACCTAATTTTATAGTGTAGACATGCTAAGTCTACTTAACAAAGTCGACTTAGTTAAGTTGACTTATTTGGCCAAGTGTAGACATAGCCAATGTAACGTACTTGTCAAGTTTTATCCTCAGGTATCATTAGCTTTCTCAATTTTGTTGGGAGAATCATTTTGCCATTCTCGAACAAATTTGAGTTTGTTTTTGGTTTACATACTCCATTTACCCTTCACTCCCATTTTAAATCTTTGTTGTACCATTTGGCATTATGTATTACTGCTTTAAACTGGCAGTACTAAACTTGTCTTCAGTAGGCATCCTCTGAAGGGAGAGCTGGATATGGCTTCCTCAGCTGCAAGACAGTGTCTCTCTGCGGCAGTTCTGGGAATTGCTGGATAACACCACGCGGTGCTTCTTCCTGGGATTGAATGTACTCTTCAGTGCTGCCCCCGGAAGCGGGATATGAACTTGCATCTCTGCCGTGGGAACGCAGCATGTTGCTGCCAGACCAGGGTTCTCAAACTTTTTGTCATCACCACCCCATTTTAATGCAGTATTTCCTGCCACGACTGAAGACAGCATGGAGGACGCCATTTTGCTCTTTGCATAGTGTGACCTCGCACGCATTGTATATTTGGGGTCGTGCTGTGTGGTATAAAATGGTGTCCTCTGCATAATAGTGGTTGCTGTGACCCCATCTGCTCATGGTGTGACTCAATTTGGGGGCATGACCCACAGTTTGGGAATCACTGCACTGGACTGCTCTGTTGACCCTCGTATGTGCTTCGCTTTCTGTCTTCTCTCTGTGTGAATGTAGTGCTGATTAAACATTATCTATTTGTATTGTGCTATCACCTAAAAGACCTAGTCACAGACCAGGACCCCATTGTACTAGGTTCTGTATAAACAATCCCTGCGGTCAAGTCTGGGATTGTAATTAAAAGTATATGCAGCAAAAAGTCATGTCATTAAAAGTTGCATATGCAGCATTTGGCCCTTAGGCATTGCCTGACCTGATCTTGCATGTGATACTCACCCTAAAAGCTCACAGATCTCAATGAGTTTTAGGGGGGGCAAGCACTGCTGATTAGGTTCTATTCAGTTGTTGGTGGGAGTACAGTTCTTATTCTGGGGAGTCACGGAATCTGAGATGATGATTTGAAAAATAAAACAAAACACCTTGGCTGGCATGAGACTCTGAGATTTTTCTCTGCCTGGCTGGGTGTGATGATAAAGAGCTGCAATTTTTGTTTTGAATGCTGGCAAGTTAAACCCTGGGTTGTCAGAGAGGATTATAGAGACCAGGGGCTTGGCAAGAACACTTTGAGGGATATACAGGACTAGACCAGTGAACTTCTGGACTAGAGAGAGCTTCAGTTTTAGTGTGATGAGACTTTTCCTTACACTGACAGTGATAAAATTTCTTTTAAAAACAAATGTGGAGAATAACACAAGTTGCTGTACCAGGACCCACCTGTTCTTCTTAACTGGTATCTGTTATAATAGCGCAAGTACAAATAATTTTAGATGCACTAAAATGGGCGAAATAGAACTTTGTCTGCACATTTGTGGTTTTAAAAAAAAAAATTACTTTCATGGTATTTGTCCTTTTCAGCAGGACTAGCCTGTAAGCTTTCTAAAGCATGTCTTCATAAAACACTCCTTGTATTCTGCTATAATGACTCCAGTTGACTGACTAATTTACATTGCTTCCACTGACTCTTAAAAGGGATGTAGTTTTGGGGTTTTTTATTTTTTTTCCTCAGTGTAGGAGGAAGAGAGACGGAACCTGATGGGTTAATATCTCTGTCACATGGGTATATGAATTTAGGTCTTTAGCTCTCCAGTCCATGAGTGTGCAACAGGGGCAATAGCCTAGCTGCTTAGGAAAGACCATTTCGAGCATCATGTGTTTACCTGATTCAGAAATGAGGTATTTTCAGTAGAGATTACAGGAGGGAAAAGAGGCCAATCTTAGATAACTATCTTCCCCACTGAAAATGAAGTTGCATAGCTGATTAGAATACATATGAAAATAAAAGCTTTGAAGGTGTCTTGTATTTTGTTATCCATGCACTCAAAAGAAATTTCTTGTCATTTCCTATTTGAAGGAAAACCATCCTAGATTGTAGGAAATACTCTATTAGTGGCTTCCCAGCAGCCTTTTATTTTGAATATATTTTCTTAAGTTGTTGCAACACACAGTACACATACTGAAGAAATAAAACGTATATGCACACATGCTATACTATCTGTGTGAGAAATATATACGATAGTCTTGGCTAATAGGGTGCACTGTCTATTTTGGAGCAATGCTTCCCCTTTCCGTATTGGTTTTTCAGCTCTCATCATTTAAGCAAAATCCCCAGCAATGCCTGGAGAACTCTTGACATTAAAAACACTTAGGCCCAGTCTACGCTACCAGGAAAATTCAGCAGAAGTCGATGGGAGTTGTGGAAGCTATGCAGAGTAGCTCAGGTAACTCCTACCAACTTATTACCTCCCTTCAGAGTGGCATCGTCACTGCTCTGTGTGCTGCTTGAGGTTTTTGGATTGACTTTGTGTGTCTCAACTGACCCCTAAGTCGACTAGGAAAGATTGATCGGACTGCAGTGACTTTGCCATCCTTAATGCAGATGTGGCCCTAGTGTGCTAATAAAGATGGTCAAATGTTTCTAATGTCAAAATGAATTTTGTGTTGGTGAAAGGTGCAGGTTAACAGACAATGGCTATGAAGCCTTCTATTTATGCATTGCATTGGTACAGTATGGGCAGAGCAAGTTCCCCCCCATTGCCCTTCCTCAGCCCCTTACCAGAGGGACCACCGATTTCTGGGACCTAGTGGATAGTGTGGTCTCCATTCTGACTTGATCGCTTTCCCAACAAGAATGCCAGTTAGAGTCATTTGTAATGTGACTACTTGCCATTTAACAGCTGCTCAGTGGCTAGTGGGTAATGACTTTCAGCCTCTGCTGATCATGCTTTTTGTGAAGTACTGATTTTATTCCAAACCCTCACAATAATCACTTCCGTTAACTTGATTGGGACCAGACGTGGAAGTCAAGGGTTAGCAGAATCTGTCTTAAATTTTGGAAGTGACATGAAATTTAGGGAATGACCTTTATATATTTTTTTAAAAATTTAGTGGTATTTATGGAAAAACCGAGAGAGAAATTTTAAGGGTCAGTTAGCTAACACTGAATGTCAGCTGCTTTGAGTTGCCTGTGGTCCTAATTAAAATTCCACTCAATATATACATTGATAGTGTATACTGAGTACTGAACTATTTTCATTTTAGAAGACAGTTCTTGACAGGATGTGTACATGCCACTTTATCCTGTTCCAGTGTTTGAGTTTACTGCATTGTAGTTCTATGCAAATCCACTGGGACAGAATTAGTAAAATAGTCTGTACCAGGAGTGTTGTTATGTTGAGTTTTATATGGCAGAGCTGTACTGTTAAACCAGTCCATAACGCACACAGTTATGAGTCCTTCTTACTGTGAGAGGAGAATTAACTAGTGTGAGCTTTATTTTCTTTATATAACTCCAAGTAAGATTCTTTACTTCTAATATCTTCACTAAGTCCCAGACATCAGTAAAAATGTTACCAGCTGAGGAAACTAATTTAAACCCAAATAATGTGAGGCAGAACCACCTCTGGCTCTACTAACATGTCTTGTATCTGTTTGCTTATGGACCATAATGCATTATAAGTGCCTAAAATAATGGTCAAGATATTTAAAACAAACAAGGAGTCTTGTTTATTTTGCTGAACTGGGCTGACACGGCTACCCCTTTGGAACTTGTCAAGATATTCAAAGGTGATTTCATGGGGGGTGGAGTGTGTGTGTGTGTGTGTGTGTGTGTGTGTGTGTGTGTGAGAGAGAGAGAGAGAGAGAGAGAGAGAGAGAGAGAGAGGTACTTATAAAAACAAAGCAAACATTTTAATGGTGAGGATAATTAACCAGGAGAACAACTTACAAAGGGTTGTGGTGGATTCCCCATCATTGGAGATATTTAAATCAAGAGTGGATTGTTTTTCTAATAGTTGCATTTAGAAATAATGGTGCAGTCCCCTGGCCTATGTTATACAGGAAGTTAGACTAGATGATCAAAATAGTTTCCTCTGGCCTTGTATGTAAATTCTTGGGTAGTCAACTTGAAAAAAAACCTTAAAGGGGCCTGATTTTCAGAAAGTGTTGAACTCCCACTTTCCAAAAATTAGGCCCTTTTAAGGGGCTCGAGTTGGGGGGGACGACTCAAAATCACATCACTTGAAAATCTTGTCAGTAAATCTACTAGACGAATTTTGTCAGTTACCACAAGATGGCACTATTCGCTTCTCCTTTACTGTGACATTGCAATCTAATTTTGAGAGTCATTTGTAGAAATATCTTCAAGCACAGCAGCTACCACAATAGATGATACAGTGCATCAGTAAGAATTTAGAATATGGGGACTGGAGGGAAGATACTAGATTAAAAATAAGGATTTGTAAGAGTAAGCATCAGTGTATGGAATCAAGAAATCTGTTAACTATTGTTTTAGCACTGGCATCTCCTTGGGGAAAACATGATGAACCAAGTTCAGATTAATTGCAAAGGGGCACAACCCCATTATCTTTAGCATGGTTATGTCTGCTTGTACTAGGGCTGACTTTTGCCTATTACCAAACTTTTATCCTTGCCCCATATCCCAGTCCTGCCCAAGACTATTTTCCTAGTTTTGTTGAACCAGGTTTTCCCAGAACTCCTCTCCCAAAATTGACTTTTCAGGGAGGAGAAAAATCAGCCTAAAGGCATGTATTTTTTTAAAGTTATAAACAACTAAAAATACAGACTTGGAGTACTTTCTCAAATGCTGATTCTGCCATTGTGCCTGTAATGCCATCAGAAGAATTGCCCTAGGTTTTGCTCATTTATTGTATGCGTAATAAAGAACAGCACTGAATATTTACTAAACTACTATTTTTAGCCAGACTCATCTGGATGTCCTTACTATAGTCCATAAAGTGGTTATTATGTTTTGTAAAATACCTCTGGACAGATGATGAATTGTATTTTCCTGAACTTGTCTCTTTAGTTTGAATATGGATTTGTTTAAAGGACTAGCTCTGCAGAGAGGGAGCCCTGAATTTCTAGTATGGTTGTGCTGTATTTCTTTTTGTTAGTGTTTTTTGGATTAGTCATGGGCTACTGTCTATTGGTGGTAAATGTGCTGTATTAAGGAAAATGGTTTACTCAACTTCAGAAATCCGCAGATATTAATTTAGATGAGTGAACATGCTCTTCAAAAACAAAAACCAGGGATTTGTTCTGTCTGGTAGATCTCAGCTGACTCCTTAGCTAATCCAGTTGGATGAATGATCTAATGATGAATACCCTTATGATGTGTTTTGTTTTGAAGTTCTGTGCTGTGTTCCTTCAGGGCTGCTTGTGGGGTGGAAATGGCATACATATGTAGAGTATTATGGCCCTCTTCTAGATGCATATACTTGTATGTTTCAATTAGAACACTGGTAACTCAAACAGTACGGTTAATAATTTTAAAACAAAATGATGGGAACCATTACCCAGTTTAATTTTGGCAGGTTCTTTTGTGCTGGTATTTTCACCCCCCCCCCCTTTCATTTCCTACGATGGGAGAGTTGAATTTAATTTTGCTGCAATGGCAGTTGCCAGTGTGGTTCTTGCCCTAGAAGTAGAAGAATGAGTGGCTTCTGCTGAGCCACGTACCCAAGACACTTAGTATTTTATATAAACTGTTAGGGAGAAGTTTAACCTCTGTACAGAGCTATTGAGCAGCCCTCTTAATGTTCCATGCTAGGTGTGGTGCAAATCTCAAAGAACTTGAAATATACCTTTTTCCTTTTTTAAGCTACTGAAAGATGCTACATTGATGGACTTGCTGCTGACCACTGATTATTATGAAGACCAATACCATTTTGTTGTCTTCTTGAACTCTTACATATCTTAGCTGTATCCATCTGCTGTCGATAGTTTTAGAGTGGGATTGTAAACTCTTCACAACAGGACCCATCTTTGTTATATGTTTGCATGTTGCCTCACACAATGGAATCCTGGCTTCCAGGTGCTACCCTAATATAAATAATTAAGATGGTATTATAAATGTGGACGGTATTTCTGACAAGCAAAACACGCAGTCCTTGCCTTACAGCACAGCCCGTGTAAAATTTTAGATAGAACATAAGGGGTAGTAACAGACTCAAAAAAATGGAGTGAGAAAGGTATGGGGAAACAGACGGAACAAAAAAGTTCATAACAAGAAGGAGACTAAAGGTATCTGTTTGAAGGATAGACACAGTGTGGTTAGTATTGGTTTTGCCACAAAGTGACCTGTTGGGAAAACTTAGCAATGAGTTGTGTCTGTGACAACTGGTACCCTTTGTTTGCAATTTTAGCAGAGCAGCCAAATAAACGGCTGAAGGGCCCAATGGTAGGGAACAAGGAGAGCTCCATACTCCTGTTATCCTTCCTGTACTGTCCTGTGTAATTGTTGGTCTTCAGAGATGTCACACTGGCATGAGAAGTGATAGAATTTTTCAGACAAATTCTTGTGTGGAAAACTAACCTTTTATTGAAAATAAAATATTGTGTGAAGGAAAACTGGACTTCCTTTTATTTTTCTTGCGTGCAATGCTTTGACACTACTTTACTTAGTGCACCAAAAGCCAACTTGTTGGTAAATGAAAGTCTTGACAATTTTTGATAACTTATAAAAATTCCCAGAACATTTTGTAAAAATGAAAATCGGTACTTTTTTGAATCCTGGAAAATGGAAACAACTTTGGAATATTCTTTTTTTGACCAGTTTGGACCTTGCATCATCATTACATTCAGCTTTAGAAAAATGTAACTTTAAAAAAAGACTATAGCTGTAATGGTGGGTAGGTGAGGGAGGAGATGTCATTAACTTTAGCAGTTTTCTTTTGAAAAGCCTTCACACTGGCCCTTCCACTGAATAAACCTGAGGCATTAGGGTGACACTAAAGATTCAACTGCTCAGAGTTGTACTGTCTTAACAAAAGGTGTGATATCTATCTATCTATCCATCCATCTATCTAATATATATTTTTTAAATCACTATATTCTAATTAATTCCAAAGGCTGGGTGGATGTTCTTAATACAAACCCGAAATATATCACTGTAGATAAAGTCAGTTTGGCACAAGTTTTAACCTAAACTGGAATAAGCTACTATTTAAAACAGAATAAGTGTTTACATAGAGTATTGCATTAGTTTAACTTAAATTGATTAAGAGGTGGAACTGTTTTGTGTTGGTAAGATCTAAGAAGTTGACTGCCTGATGATGAATCACTTTGCAGAAATACAAAGTCTGGCAGAATCAGGAAGTGTACTTTTACTTTCGCTGATTTGCCACTGGTCCTGTTGTAAGGCCTCCAGGACATCCTCAGTGGCAGTGCGAACTCCTTCGGGATCCGCACCGGTGATCAGGATATCGTCTACATAGTGGATTACCTGTACCCCTGGGTTTGGGGGGACTGCCTCAAGAGTCTGGGTGAGGGCCTCAGTGGCACAGGCTGGCGAATTTTTGTAGCCCTGGGCGCAGATTTGCCATCCGAATTGGGACCCAGCAAAGGAGAAATTTAGGAGTCCCTGTGGGTCATGGAGGGGGACCTGATAAAACATATCCTTAAGGTCGAGAGTACAGGCCCACTGATGGCGCTTGTCTCTGAGTTCCTGCTCGATTGAAGGGATATCCCATTTGCTGGCGAAGGCAACCGCTTCAATATGTTTGTTGGCTGCCCGATAATCGATTACCATACGGTATTCGCCAGGTTTGTGGGGCTTGGGGATTCCCCACGCACTTGACAAATAGCGGCTGGCAGATACCCTGACGATTTTGTTTGAGTCTATTAGCTCCTGGAGCAGGCGCTGAATAGCCTCTTGCCCCTCAGGTTGTGTGGGAATGGTCCGCAATTTCCACGGGTTGGGGTTGCTGGCCCGTGGTTGGTGTAGTTCCCGGGGGCTAGGGGCCTCAGTTAGGCTGGCAGGTAGGGCTTGTATAACTGCCTGGGCTAACTGGAATCTTTTAAGCTCATTGACACCCAACAGGGGTTGGTCTCCCAGGAGGGCCCTGAATTTAGTCAGTTTACCATTGATGATGGCTTTTACAATGACTTCGGGCCGTGGTTCTGTACTATTTAGGCCTTGAACGTAAACTACCTGTCCGGTGCATTCATGTGGGACCGTGGGTGGGACAATTGAAATCTGTGCTCCAGTGTCTAATAGAAATGGGGTTACACTTCCGTCGGTGAAGACAACTGGGAAGTACGGCCGTTGATCCCCGGATCGAGTGCTGGCCGACATCATGCACTCGACCCTGACTCGTTTTTTGGCTCCGGGGGGACAGATCGCTCTTCCCACCCTAATGCTATGGCCGCTTCCCTTTGTTTTGCAGCAGATAATTTGCGGACGGCTTCTTTACTTAATCCCTTGTGTAGAAGGAATCCAAAGATTTTCCTTTCTAAGTATGACCTTTCAGGGTACTTGGGACCGGTGGCGCCCCTTGAGCCTGGTGTAGTAGTTACACTAACCATGGATTTAGGGGCAGGCCACTTGATTCGGTCCAGTGCCTCAAAGAGGGAAACGATGGGACGGCCTTGATAGCCTCGCAACCAAAGTAAGGTGGCCACATCTCCCAAAGGACTGGCCTCAAGGGCAACATCAATGGCTATCTGGGAAATAGGGATTTGACCCACATCTGAAACGTAGGGTAAGGCTAGCAGGGCGGTTAAGGTCTGTTGTTGCTGTGTTAATTTGAGAGGATGGTCTGCCGGCCTCCAGTATATTATTGAGGCCCCCGCTATGCACCAAATAAGATCTTGGGGAGTTTTTATGCTCCCCTTGGTAACACGAAATAGTGCGGGGTGATTGAGGCATAGTAGGTAGGCCGCAGCTACTGCTGTAATGGGCCAGACGCCCGGGTCTGCCATAGTTCCCCGGCTCAGTCCCCTGGCCCACCCGGGGCTTCGTAGCAATACATTTGCTTCCCCTTCGTCAACAGTTTCCTCCCCATGCTGTAGGGCCAGACGCCCTGCCCATGTAAACATGTCCTCCTGGGCCCTACGGCATGTGTTCTCAATAAATTCTTTCATTTCTGCTTTAGACCGGGGCCGCACTTCAGTTATCAGTGTGTAGTCCCCGTCTTGGTCCGTTTTTGTTCTCTGTATTTTTACAGGTAGGACCTCGGTGTTTCTACTTATATCAAGTTCTTCGAGGGGTGCTGGTGGTATAATGGGGTATAGTGAGGTGGTTTTAGTCTCTCCCTCTTTATGTTCAAGCTGCAGGGAACTAACATCGGGTGTTGGGATCGGGGAAGGCGAGGCCCCTGCTTTCCCTGCTTCCCGGGAGGCAGCTGAGAGTGCTCCTGCATAGATGGTTAATCTATCCAGGGCCATACCCAACACAGTGTGATAAATACTGGCTACCTGTTCTGCTTTAAATCCGTCTGGTCGGAGTTTTTTCGTGATTTTAATGTCCTCCAACCTTTGGATTAATTGTATTAACAGTTCGTGTGCTGGTCCCCCGTCTGGGATGCGAGGGGTCTGGTCAGTTTTAGAGTATGTTCCCCCAGAGATTTTTAAAACTCGTTGGGCCTCCTCCCACAATTGGAGAGGGTCAGAGCCTGCCCCTACTTCCCCTGTAGAAGTACACTGGGGAAGTAGCCCAGGGTCGGTGGGACTTAAGCGCAGGGTGGCGTGGCATGTTAACAAGCAACCTGCGTTAGTCATGGCAAGCCGGACCGTGTAGGTCCGACTAGGGTGGCCTGTTCCAATTATACACGCCCATTCTAGGGGACAGGGGCGTCCCTGATCGAGTAGGACGTGGTACTGGAGGTGGTTATACTCGTCCTCCGGTTTCCAGTCCGCAGCACGGGTTTGCCACGGGCAAGAGACCGGGGAGGTGTTGGGGTTCTTGGGGGTTTGTCCGGTGGACTTATTCTCGTTTTCCCATCCTGTTGTTCGTGACGCCATGTGGGTTCCCCGACTGTGATGAGAGAAGGAGATGCCACACGCTTGGTTTAATCACAAAAACAATTTTCTTTTATTTGGGGTGCCCAGTGGGTGAACCCAGTAATTACTTGACAAGAAATGGCTATTCTAAGTTATTTTCAGCAGTAAAACACAAAACAGCAATTTGTACTTAGAAAGGCAGTCACTTAGGGGTGGCAGTTGAAAAACCAGTACAGTGATCTTAAAATCTTCAACAGAGATATTACTTAAGAACAATACGATATTAAAACACTTAACAATTAACTTTAAACAGCAATCTTAAAACATCTAACGAAGGCAGAAAATTTAGGTACCTGACTGAAAAACACTGCAAGGTATTGCAGAGGGTGGTTTACATACATACCATAACCCAAGCACCACTGACCAGCAGCATGGACACCAGGAACATGGTATGAGACACGACACGAACTAGCTTTCTTTGGGAGATTCGACCGTTGGGGTGCTCAGCTCCAATGGTTAACACGTGAACCTCCTAACTCCATGTTGCTGAATACCCCTTTTTTATAGGACTTTCTAGTGTCTCCTCACACCAGGGGAGGGTCTTGGTTCCCATGATTGAATTTAGTTATGTTTTCCAAATTTTCCAATGGGTCATAAATTCTTTAGGTGCGCAGGTGGGTCCCAAGTTCTCAGGGTGTTGTAAAATTCTGGGTGTCATAAATTGCAGATGGGCCCAAACCCTTAGGTGATTCCCATGTTTTCCAGGAGGGTCATAAATTCTTAGGTGGGTCCCAAGTTTCTGGGTAGGCCAGTTTCACATCCCCAGGTGGGTTGTAAATTCTTGGGTTGGGTCAGTATTCTTTGCTGCAAGTCTCCCAGATTTCAGGCTAGAGCCTCTTACACTGTCCAAAATGGGGTCTCCTTAATGTGTGCCTAGGGAAAGGTGGCATAGACATAGGCCTGCCCGAGCAAGCGGCCACCCATTGTCCCATCGGGCACTAACAAAATTGATTAAGAGGTGGAACTGTTTTGTGTTGGTAAGATCTAAGAAGCTGACTGCCTGATGATGAATCACTTTGCAGAAATACAAAGTCTGGCAGAATCAGGAAGTGTGTGTGGCATTTAAATATTTGAAGGTAGTCGTTGAAGCCTGTGCTGTTGTGAGGGTATAATTCATAAAGTCATATTTGTTTAAAAATATGCACCCACCCATGGGAGCTTTCATTTCCATGCACTGTGTTGTAGTGACCATGCTTTCTTTTAAGTTTGTGCACAGAGATGCCCTCACTGCCCCTGACTTGGGGCATAACTAATTCTTTGTTACTCCATGTAGCTGTTACTCTGTTTCACTGAACAACTGTCATGTGCCAACAGTCACAGAACCTTTGGGCTCCAGCATTTCACTTGGTGCTGAGAGATTTGTGCAGGTGGCAGTTGGGTATATGGGTGTAGCAGTTGGCTCAAATAATCTACCATCTGTGCGATCTCCCTCATACAACCAATGAAATTTTTTCATGCAAATTAGCTACAGAGTAAGGGTGGAAATTACCTGTGTTACTGTGATGTAGAATTTTGGCATGCCATAAATACATACCTTACTATAGTTGTATGCTGCATGGGAGTAATTCATAAAGTCAAAATGGCCAAAACTTAAAAATCAGATGGTAACAGAATTGGTAACATTTCACTCTCCCTGCTCACTCCGTGGAAGATATGTCAGTTGCTGTACTTAAGCAACTTAATTACAAATCAAAGCTTCAAAGACAAACTACAGAGTTAGAATTCATATTCAAATCTGACACTATGACCGTAGGCTTGAACAGAGATATAAATGGGCTTTCTCAGTACAATAAGTGACTTTCCCCTATCTCTACTTACCTGCCTTCTAATATGTTGTTTCACCCTGTTTGAATCTAAACAACTACTCTGATTTTGCTGAATTAGTCTGACCTGATCCTATGACTGCATTTATTTTTCCTCCCATTCTGTAAGTTCTCCAACTTCAAGCCTCTGATGAAGTGGGATTTTCTCCCATGAAAGCTCATGCGATAAATAAATTTGTTAATCTTTAAAAATGCCAAAAGACTCCTTGTTTAACAGAATTGTGCAACCCAGATTCAACCTTGTGGTATTCTGAACAAAAAAGCCTTCAACTATGCATATCCATTGAGTCAGCGTGAACAATTATATGATAAACTTCAGAGTAATGTTCCTGAAATCTTACTACGTAGATTATTTTACTTTAAAGGAAATGACAGTAGACACTCATTAGTAGCCACTTTTGGTATATTTTTTTTTGTAAGTGGCTATTGCTGTTATTGGTGTGTCAACAAGGGTAGCCATGGAAAATGTTGCTCCTAAGCAGCGATTGCTCTTACAAAGTGTTGCTGCAAACAAACATCTCCTGTATGTCACTCAACTATTCCTTTTCCATGCTATACAGTTAAATTTATCTGCTGTATTAGTGCTGACTGTACACCTCTCTATCCAACAGAATCAGTTACAGTGTTAGAGGAACAGATACAAGAGCTGGGTGTTTGGCATGACAGCAGAGATTGAAAAAAGAGATGGGGCAAAGGGGTCAGATAGCAGTGTGGGTGGAGTCAGAGCTTTAGGTACAGATTGTAGAAATTATTAAAGTGAGGAAGGATGTGATGGAAGATGTCAGGTATTGGTGGCTGTTAGGTCATGTCGGGGATTGGGAGTGAGCGAGAGAGACTGAAGGCAATAAAGGGAGGAGAGAGTGGAATTTGGAGAGGACTGGAGATCAGTGAAAGGGCAGTTTTGGGTAAGTACTAAGTCAAGAGATCATGGTCACGAGTGGATTAGTTATCTAAACTTGTAGGTCAGATGAAAAAGTGAGGCCGTGAGGGGTTATCTGCATGGAAGTTACAGAAAAGGATGCTGGAGAACTGGAAGATGCAGATAGATGAAACCAGGAATCTAAGAGAAGGAGTTGGGAGATTGGGAGATAGCTGTAAAGGGAGAGGAGGAAGAGACTAGCCAGGTATTCTGAAAAGATCAAATCAGAAGAAGTTGGAACCAGGGATAGTAGGATGTCAATGGCACCACCACCATTAGATGGGTATAGTATAGGAAGACAAATCTGGCATTAGAGTGAAGGCACCAAATCTCCAAGGAAGCAAGGAGATAGAAGGAGTAGGAAATGAAAGGGATCATGAGTGGTAGCATTTTGTTGATGATGTGGTCTGAGTTCTTGGGAGGGAAAAATATGATTGAGATTGTTGGAGGAAGAGCTAGAGGGGTGTGGTAATGACAGAGCAAATGTTTGGGCAAATAACTCCAAATGCAAAAGGAAGAGGTGGTGGCATAAAGAAAACTTTGAGTAACAAAAGACATTGTATTTGGGAGGGAGGTGAATTGGGAAAGCAAAGTTTTGAAGGAGAAAAAGAGGGTTAAGGGGGGCATAAGTCAGTAGCCAGGAGATGCCCTGCCTTTCTGTCCAGTCAGGTTTAGAAAAGTGATCAGATTAGAAGCCAATCCATTAAATTACTCTAGTGGTAAACACAGTTAATGGAGTCAATTAGGAGGAATTGGATACAATTAAGTGGCATCGTAATCCAAAAAAGGCCATCAGCAGTGCAACAGAGATGGCTAAACATAGCTGGAATGAGCAAGGATAACTCACTTAGCCCTGGTCTACACTGACAGAGAAGTTCAACATAATGCTGTTTACCTTGACCTTCTGCAGAGTCAGAGCATTGTCTGAATTAAATGGTGCTGTAATTTCTACCCCCGCAAGTAGCATAGCACTATGTTCGAAATCTACAATTCGAATATAGGTCCATGAAGCCAGAGAACAGCTCTAAATCTTGCTTTTCTTGTTTTTCCAGTCTGCTGCAACCTAGCTCCTCTCTGCCTGCAGTCCTGGAAAGTTTTCAATTAATTCCTCTCTGCATGCAGCACTGTGCCTTTCTGTTGTGCCCGTGGCAGAGAAACAGCAAGGAAAGCTTTTCCTGCTTCTTCTTTTTTTTTTTTTTTTTTTTCTTTTAAAGAAAATGGGGGGTGAAGTGTGAACAGCTTCCCCACAGGCCCTTGTGCCTACTATCCACAGTGCATGTGTTTCAGGAAGTAATTGAGCAGTGAGGACAGGTGACCCCAGCAAGAAATTTGCATTATGATCACTCTTGTTCGCATTCTGTAATTTGACATCTTAAAATCGAATTACAATCCGACCCCCACTAACCCTGGGTATCTGAGTGAGGCTCTGGTGTGCGGGCAGAGAACGTTGTTACAGATAGGATACAAATGAGCAAGTGTTACAAATTCTGAAGAGCAATGAACAGGGAGACTTTCTAATAGTAAATGTCTGTAGTGCTAGATGAGCAACACATTGTGTCTTAATATGTGTTTGGAGCAATGTTTAATAGGAATGCTTTAAGTTTATAAATCAGGAGTGTGCAGTAATTTTGACTGGTGGGCCACGGGCCCAGTGGAGAGCTGGCCACCTGGCATGGCGGCAGTGGTGGGGGGAGCAGCAGCAGCAGAGAGCCGGCCACGGAGTCAGCGGCAAGAACTGGCCCCGGCGAACTGGCAGGGCAGGAGGGCAGTGCAGAGTTCCTCCAGTGAGCCAGAAGGGTCGATGTGGGAGGCAACGCAGGGCTTAGGGACGGAGGGGGGGCGGGAGGCTCAGACAGCCCTGGGGAGCCGGTTGGGGTGGGGCGCTGGTGCAGAGCTAGCTGGGGCTGGCAGCGAGGCCACTCGGCAGCTGAGAGCCAGCCCCGAAGCTAGGAGGGAGGAAGAGCAGAGCTGGGTGGGAGAGGAAGACTGAAGGTGGGAGGGCGGGGGAGCGGCGGCGGCTGGTGGGCCGGCACATCGCCCGTGGGCCGCAGTTTGCTTGCCCTTGTTATAAATTATACTGCAGTAGAGCCTGGATTTCTCCATGGAAAGAGACAGTGGACACTTGAGTTAATGAAAATGTGTCTCTCCTTCTTGAGGATGCTGTATTTTATTTAGGCTCTTAACAAAAGGAAAAATGGTGTGACATGCCAAGAACTTCTCTGTCTATGGCTGCCAGGCAGGTGCTTTTTCCACAGTAGCAACTGAAAACAAGAAAGTAACAAAGTCAAACATAGATATAGCCGACCCATCTCCAATAAATAAACTGGGCCATAATTCTTATTGCAGATAACTCTAGCTTGCCTATGGCATCTTCTCTGCAAAGGTTAACTAGTTTTATATTTCCTGCCTGGAACCTACTGGGTAACAAAGATTATCTGCCAAGTGCACCTTTCACAGTTTAAACCCTACTGTTCCTGGGATAGTCCCTAAAATTATATACAAAAATAGCCTATTTTCTTTCCTCTGGATATGTTGGTTTTCTTCTTCTGAATTCCAAAGGATAAATATGTTCCTTCATAAACACTTAAGATGAACTTACTTATATTACTTATCCATGCTCACTCAAGTTGTTGTTGCTGTAATAATCCAAGTTGAAAATCTATTTGGTTTTCACCAGTGATTCTGCTTGGTCACTTTTTGCATTACTCTCAAAACGATCAGTGATCCATTTCTGGTCCTTTTCATATATTGTCTCATGCACAGTTTCCTTGTTTTCTTTTTAAAAGGAATATTAGTTATTTGTAGGTTTTGTAAAAGGTCATAATTGCAAATATTTTAAATTCTCAATTATCTTTGACTTGCCTGCATCACTCTTTGTAGAGGAAAGGTTTTAATTGAAATGTTTTGTGACACAGTTGGTTTGAATATTGAAGTCTGATATGTTGCATGTACAGAATTCATTATCTTTTTGTAGAGGCCTGATTCTGGACTATGAGTCTCGGTTGCTAGCACTTGCCAGAGGATTATAAATTCAGATCCCATGCTGTGTTTTGGGTTTGCACCTATTGTGTTCATTGTGGAGTCTGTTTATGATGCAGTCTTTCAGCCATGATGTCAAACTTTAATTTGGACTTTTTTGATGATTTTATTAATTATTCTATGGAAGTGCATAGCATTTTGCATGCTAGAAAAATATTGCTGGTAACTGACTAATATAAAGTCTTCCAATTTTGTACTAGAGTAGCATTTGGCATTTAAGGCTATATATAGGTAGAAGAATTAATCATGCAAGGAGATCTGTTCCCCCCTCCCCGCCCCCAGTCAAAATGTAATTAATGTTTCAGAGCAAAGCACTTGTCCATATTCTTAGATGTGTTTGAAGTGCTTTTTTATAGTTGTCCTGTATTAAGACACCTTGCCTTCAGAAAATGTTAGGTCGAGGGGTATATTGTAATTCAAAAGGCAAGATTTCCAGAATGAAGACTGCAGTTGTGTTTTTAGGGTTGATTAAATCCTTGCCACAACATCATTAACAATCAGATAGAAATAACACACTGCAGTACTGCATTGCACTGAATTATCTGAGAATCTTAGGTAGTGAAGCATGTTTAATTTTTCACACTGCTTTGTCACCTTTGAAAGGCTTGGCCCGTGCAAAGGAAAATCAAAATAAAATGGTATGATATTTCAACAGTCTCTCATTATTTCCTTTGAATCTCTCTCTATTCTGCACTATGGTTTGGACAACACATCATAGGCACGCTCTAATCTCTTCTATTAAGGAAGGCATGTATATTTCATGCTTCACTAATGAGACACAACAGGGCTGGTTGGGGCCGCGTTTTAGCTTCTGCTCATGTATTTCCTGCCTCTTCATTTTGTTCTGACATCCGTGCTAAATATTAGCATAGTAATTCAAATTGCTATTGTTTAGCAGACATTCAACCAGTAGATGTCACTATGATACAAAAAATGAAATATGACAACATCTGGAAGTATTCTTGAAACAATCCATGAAAACTGTTTTCTTTTTCTTTTAAGGAAAAATGGAAGTGTGTCTTAGCTTAGTACAAAGAATATAACTTGTACCCAAGCCCATTACCAACAGGCCAAGATTACAAGTTAGTTCTTCCATGTCTATGACATTTCACATAGGCTGAGCTTGGTGCATATAACCAAGGCATGACTCATTTAGGATCAGTCAAGGGGAGTGGTATAAAAAGTGAAAAACGAGAAGACTATGAAAGTCACTCAGAAATTGGGACCTGCAGTGTTCAATGCAATATTCTCAAATAAAAGACTATTATTTTTCTTCTCCATTGTTGATAGTTATTGTATATTTTTGTTAATTAAACATACTGATATGTTCAATATGATACAGAAGATTATTGGTGTTTAAAGTATTCAGTTTCTGTCTCCACTTCAGATACCCTGTGTGACCTCTAGTGCAAAGTCACTTTATCTCTGTGTTGCTTCCTCATCTGTATAATGGGGATATTTCCCTACTTTACAAGGGTATTGTGAACATAAAGACAAGAAAAACAGTATTCAGCTACTATGGTAATGGGGGTTATGTAAGTACCTTAGATTAGATAATAGATCATGCAAAGACTCATGTATGTATTTAGTTTTACATGCTGTGATACATCTCATTCACTTCAGTAAGACTACGTGCTCTGTGTAGAGTTAGGCAAAAGTATAAGTCTTTGTAGGATCAGAATATAAGATTTCAGCCTTTTTTCCCCCCTAAGGCTGTTCTAACTGAACAAAATGTTCCTCCATCTCTAGTTATTAGATCCATCTGCTCAGCTTGATGTCCAGTGCTCTGCTAATTCCTGTCATGTATATGTATGCATGAAATGTCTAGAATCTTCATCTCTGTTGCCTTTGGGAAAAAAATGTCCTTATGATATCTCTAGAGTCCGTAATACCCAGCAGACTTTACAAGGGATTTATGTGCTTATCTTTCATGAATATGTTAGTGGGAAATGTGTACTAGAACATCCAGGCATCAGGTAGAGCACTATGCCATTTTGTAACAGGCTGTCCAAACTTTGTGCTACCAACAGCTGGATTGGCAATTCACCAGGAAACTGAGGTTGTATCTGAATTGCATATAGCTGTTCGTAATATGGACACAAACCTAAATACTTGCTTAGACTTGTCTTTAATGAGACATTAACAGAAGTTGCCCATGTGTATTCACAATGTGCAACTGTTAGCCTTTGTCCTGCTATTATTGTTACACAGAGTAGATAGGTATGGACTGTGTTCAGAAGATTTGCAGGTTTTGCCTCTTAAGCATGCCTGCTTTTGGTAAATGACTAGTTTTTTCTCATGTCCCTCCTTAAAACTCATGACTTCTGGAAAACAAAGGAGTTTTTGTTTTGCTGAAATAGACTAACATGGCTACCCCTCTGGTACTTCTGCAAAGCCTTTCTAAACTAATTTGCCAGTTGTGGGCAGAAGGGAAGCTCTGTTTGATGTTAGCTTGATGCCAACTAACATGGCTACCCCTCTGGAAATCATCTGCTAGTTTCCCCAAAGTCTTTCTGGGTTACTCACAATAAATGTAGGGCTCTGAGTCTTCTTGTCTAGATGGTCTATCCTGTTGGAACCCAAAGAGTCCAGAGATAAGGATTAATCCTTTGAAGCGGTATTTGTAGTTTCTTCTCACAGAAGACAATATGAACAGTATTGTCACCCATGTGGGCCAGTAAATTTCAACTGTGGAACACAATAGACCTTGCTTTAAAGTTAGCACTCTTTTTCATTTATATTGCCAAGGTTACAGTAACAGTTGATGTAGTCGATAACTACAGGGGTATGCACAGTGTAAAAGGTAATGTAATGGCAAACAACAATCCTTCATTGGCTTCCCTGAAGTTTACACATCAACTACATTCTCATTTTAATAACAAGACACTGTAGACCTCATGTTAACTTGTTACGAGGAGATACATAATGTAATGCTGTAGTAATCAACAGGTTGTAGATAAGTGAAGACAATATCATTAATATTTACTTTGAACTAAACTAACACACAAGTGAATTGGCTGATTACATTACAATACCTTTTGACACTCATTTCTGTGAGCATGTGAGTGAATTAGCTTGCAGCTCTGTCCTGAACTGGTGTACAGCATCACAACTCTGAATTCAGAATTTGTTGTAAAGCTGGATGTCTGGCAGGGTGTTATTAAAATGACTCTCACTGGTATATTTGAAATTTTTCCATCATTTTGCATCTCCTCTGCTAAAGGTCTAAGTTTGGTGTGTCCCATAATGTAGAATGTGCTATGCGAGACCTTATGTTGGATTTTGAGCTGAGTGGTGAAGATGGAGGTCTTGCTGTTCTTTAAGGTCTTCCCCAAATTTATGTAGGCCACGTTCACCGAAATCTTTCTGAAGCTTGTGGGTGTTTCAGTGGCAAAAAGAAACAGATCACTGTGTCAGTGATACCCAAGCTTTGCCCAACCTTGGGCCATGCTTGCAACTTATCCGATGCCCAAGTTAGTACAAAATAGAATTGAATGCACTTACCTTCTTCAGTACACAGGTACATTTCCACCTATGTTCACTTCGATCAGGATGGAGCATTGAGTGGGATCTATATTAAAGATGATCTGAAAATTGGGCTGTATTTTTGGAATTCTGGACTGCATTCGGCCTATGAGCTAAACTGCAACTACACTGCGGTTACATGAAGTGCAAGGCCGTGGATTGCTATTTCTGGTCCTTCCAATAATTTATTTGACATTTTTATCAACGTAATTAAACACAGTAACAAACACAAGATCATAGGTTAAGCTTCACTGCCTGCATCCGGTTTTGGCTCGCTTAGTTTCCTAATAAAGACAACTGGGGATGAGAATTACACTTGCAACCAATTTTAATACATGAACCACAAATCATTTCAAGGATTCAGATGGCTGTTGCGATAAATGAATTTTTCATACTGTGAAACTAATTAAATTAATTGTGAACCCTGTGTAGTGTGGCAGAGTACTCCCCAACTCGTGCCGCCTACTGTCCAATCCCCTGCCCTGGGCTCAGTCCTTGTAGAAGGGGAGTTTTCTGCTGCAGTGGATGAGGCAAGCTCCCAGGCCTTGCCTAGTCTCATTCCCTTCCTCTAACCCTTTCTGATGTTGCTCTGTTCTGCTCTGCTTCGCTTTCTCTCCTCTCCACTCCACTCCACTCCACTCCTCCAGCCTCCTCTAAACTCCCACAGATGAGCTGGTAGAGGTGGGGCTTTTATTGGGCCAAGAACAGCCCTTAACAGGGCTCAGGTGTCCCTAATTTCCCCGCAGCTGTTTCTCCTCTGCCTGCTGGGAACAGTGCTTTCAGCATTCTAGGGATGACAAACCTGCTTTCAATTACCCTTCTAAAGCCATCTGGCTTGACTTTGCCACATATCTCCCCCTCCCCCCCTCAACACCACAGGGTTGGGCTACCCGGGTCGCGCAACAATGCATCCTCGAGAGGCCGTCTGCATTGGCGTGTTTGGACCCCGGTCCATGTTGCATCTGGAAGTGGTACGGCTGTAGTGACAGGAACCACCGGGTTACTCTAGCGTTACGGTCCTTGTTTCGGTGCATCCACTTCAAGGGGGCATGGTCCGTGACGAGGGTAAACTTCCGCCCCAAGAGATAGTACTGTAGGGTCTCCATCACCCATTTTATACCAAGGCATTCTTTCTCTACTACAGCATATTTTTGCTCTCGGGGCAGGAGTTTCCGGCTAAGGAACAACACTGAATGTTCTTCTCCTTCTATTATTTGGGAAAGCACCGCCCCTAGTCCGACTTCGGAGGCATCCGTCTGTAGGATAAACTCCTTTTCGAAGTCCGGAGCTACCAATATTGGGTTGTGGCAAAGGGAAGACTTTAAATCCACGAAGGCTTCTTCGGCAGTATCCGACCACTTCACTATGTCTGGTCCCCGGGAT
Source organism: Pelusios castaneus (assembly GCA_007922175.1). NCBI lineage: Eukaryota > Metazoa > Chordata > Testudines > Pelomedusidae > Pelusios > Pelusios castaneus. Next base: position 14,176,429 of record ML685821.1, read on the forward strand.
TTTATCAAATCTGTCAGTGGGTAGGCCCGTGTGGCGAAGTGGGGGATGAACCGTCTATAATAACCAACAATCCCCAGGAACGCCTGTACCTGTTTCTTCTGAATGGGTCGAGGCCAGTCCTGGATGGCCCCTAATTTGTCAAGCTGGGGTTTTACCACTCCCCTCCCTACGATATATCCTAGGTACTTGGCCTCTACGAGTCCTATTGTGCATTTGGTGGGATTGGCGGTAAGACCCGCGGCCCTCAGGGTATTCCAGACTGCCTCCACCTTCTCTAGGTGGGTATCCCAATCTCGGCTATGTATCACAATGTCGTTGAGGTAACCAGCAGCATACTCTGTGTGGGGTCGCAGAAGCTTGTCCATGAGACGTTGGAAGGTCGCCGGAGCTCCATGGAGTCCAAAGGGGAGAACAGTGTATTGGTATAGCCCCTCGGGCGTAGCAAAGGCAGTTTTTTCTTTGGCTTCCTCAGCCAGAGGAATCTGCCAATAGCCTTTGGTGAGGTCAAGGGTGAACAAAAATCGTGCTTTCCCCAACCGGTCTATTAGCTCATCTATCCTGGATATGGGGTAGGCATCGAAGCGGGATACCTCGTTGAGCTTCCGGAAGTCATTGCAGAACCTCATGCTGACGTCTGGTTTAGGGACCAGAACGATGGGGCTGGACCATTGACTATGCGATTCTTCAATGACCCCTAATTCTAGCATCCTTTTTATTTCTGCCTTTATTTCTCGTCTCTTCGCCTCTGGGATTCTATACGGCTTGACGTTTACCTTCACCCCCGGCTCAGTGACTATATGGTGGAGGGCTCCATTGGTTCTCCCATGTACTTCCAAGAATACATTGCGGTTCTGGTCGATCATTTCTATAACCTCTGTCCGTTGCACGGGGCTCAAATCTGGGGATATTTTCACTTGCCCCATCTTCTTGAGGTAGGGGTTCTACGGCCACCATATAAGCACTCCTGTCTTTCCAGGGCTTTAGCAGATTGATATGATAGATCTGCTCTGGTTTCCGATGGCCCGGTTGCTGGACCTTATAATTAACTTCTCCACTATAATTAACTTCGCCTCTATAACCTCGTACGTACTGGTGACCTTGAGCTGACTTCTCGAGGGGGCCTATCAGGTCCATGGCTATCCTCTCAAAGGGGACCTCGATAATTGGCAAGGGGACCAGTGGGGCCCGTAATTGTGGCCGGGGGCTGTGGAGCTGGCATTCAGGGCAGGAGGCACAGTATTGGTGGATCTCCTTATACACCCCTGGCCAGAAGAACCTCCTCAATACCCGATCAAGGGTCTTGTCCACACCCAAATGTCCCCCAAACAGATGGCTATGTGCGAGGTTTAACACTGTCCGCCAATGACACCGGGGCACCAGTAGTTGTTCTACCACTTCCCCCTGGGTGTGGGCAACTCTATATAACAAGTCCCCCCCGAACCACAAAGTAGGGACCTGGCCCTTTGGATTTCCCCTCCACCGGGGTCCCGTTTACTTCTACTACCTCTTTCCTGATGTTATCGTATATTGGGTCATTGGCCTGGTCTTGGGCGAAATTCCCAAGGGCGGGCCCTATGTCCTCAACCTCAAGAGGAGTTGCCTCATCTCCGCTACTTGGGGCAGCTCCATTAGCGTTATGGCTGGTGCCCGGTTCCTCTACAGCCTGCCCTGCCTGCCTACTGGCGGGGCACAATTGTCTCCCCACGAGGGCAGCCTGCTGGTTCTGGGCTAGTATCCGGGTTCCTAACCTTTTGGCAGCCCTCCTTTCTCAACAGGTTTTCCCCTGCCTTCCAGTAACGGGAAATAGGTCCTGGTCGAAGTCCGAGAAGGGAATCAGTGGATCAGCGGCCGGGCTCTACCCATCGCAGGTGGAGCTACAGCTAGCTGTGGGTTCCTCCATCGGGAGCAGGTGCCTAAATCCCGGGAAGTCCTGACCTATGAGGACCGGGTAGGGCAACTTAGGAACTACTCCGGCTGCTACCCTAGAAGTATTTCCCTGTACTTCTATCTTGACGGGGATGGTCGGGTAGTACTTGACCGTGCCATGTACGCAGGCTACACCTGTGGGTTTGGCACGGGTTAACTGGTCGTAACCCACCAATTTCCCCGAGACTAACGTTACTGTACTCCCAGAATCCACTAATGCCTGAGTTTTGATGCCATTCATCGTCACCAGCCGAGTATATCGGTGTGGGGTCTCTGCTACTCCTACGACGCAGATGAGGTTACAGGGGTAGCCGAATTGTCCGACACCGCACTGCATGGGCTCCTCAGCATTTGGGCACTGGGCTGCAATGTGTCCTAGCTCCCCACGTGCATAGCACCTATACCCTGACCTCGTCAGCCCCTTATTCTTTGGGCTGCGGGGTCTCTGTCCATCGTCCTCTTGTCGGGCTTCCTCAGCCTCTTTCACAGACCTAGGGCACTCTCCAGTTTCTCTTCTCCCCAGCACAGGTCGGCCTACTGCCTTGGGAGTCTGAGCCCTGGCCCCCGAGCTTGGCCTTTTATCTCGGTGCCCATCTTCCCCAGGTGTCTAGAGCATCTCCCTGGCCATCACATACCTCTCGACTAGGTCCACTAGGTTATCGTACGTGGCGGGGTTTGCCTAATAACCCATCTACGTAGTTTTGGCGGCAGCCCCCTTGTGAATCTGTCCAGTACGAGGATCTTGATTAGCCTCTCGGCACTATGGAGGTCTGGCCACAACCATTTCCGGGTCAGGTGGGCGAGGTCGAAAAGTTGGGACCTCGGTGCTTGGCCCTCCCGATACTTCCACTCGTGGAATCTTTGGGCCCTCGTACCTGCCATCACACCAAACCTGGCTAGTATTTCATCCTTCAACTGTGGATAATCAGCGGCCGCTTCAGGTGCCAAGTCATAGTAAGCTTTTTGGGCCTCTCCGGTTAAGAACGGAGCGAGTATACTGGCCCAGTGCTCTTGCGGCCAGGCCTCCCGCAGGGCTGTTCTTTCAAAGGTGAGCAGGTACGCCTCTATCTCATCTTCTGCTGTCAGTTTCTGGAGATAACAGTGGGCCCGGAGGGGGCATCCTCCCTCCAGACCCCGGGTCTGGGTGGTCAGCGATTTCACCTGGCTCATAACCTCCTGCAAAGTGGCTCTGTCTTCAGCTGCCTGGCTGGCCAACAACTGGTTGGTTTCCTGTTGCACCTGTACTGATTCCTGTTGGGCAGTCATCTGGACCTGCAGGGCTTCCTGCTGGGCTGCCGTGGCTTGCACCAGGGCTTTTACCAGGTCCTCCATTTCTGGCTGACTTACCCCGCCCACTGGTGGTTCTTGACGCTGATGTGAGAGACAAATCCCACCTCTGATACCACGTATGGCAGAGTACTCCCCAACTTGTGCCGCCTAACGTCCAATCCCCTGGCATAGTAGGGCCTGTGGCAAGTCAGCCTCCCTGGCAAGCCCACTTCTCCCTTTCAGGGCCATGGCTTCACTGCCCTGGACTCAGTCCTTGTAGAAGGGGAGTTTTCTGCTGCCCCTGCTGCAGCGGACGAGGCAAGCCTCCCAGGCCTTGCCTAGTCTCCTTCCCTTCCTCTAACCCTTTCTGATGTTGCTCTGCTCTGCTCTGCTCTGCTCCACTTTCTCTCCACTCCACTCCACTCCACTCCACTCCACTCCACTCCACTCCACTCCACTCCACTCCACTCCACTCCACTCCTCCAGCCTCCTCTAAACTCCCACAGATGAGCTGGTAGAGGTGGGGCTTTTATTGGGCCAAGAACAGCCCTTAACAGGGCCCAGGTGTCCCTAATTGCCCCGCAGCTGTTTCTCCTCTGCCTGCTGGGAACAGTGCTTTCAGCATTCTAGGGCTGACAAACCTGCCTTCAATTACCCTTCTAAAGCCATCTGGCCTGACTTTGCCACAGTAGACACATTGTCATGCAGGGATTTTGACTGCGACATAACGTATCTTGATAGCTAACAAAAGAAGGATTCAGTTCGTGTCTCAAAACTAACTTGTTTAGTCTTTTGTAACAACTCACTGACAGTAACGTGATCTTGGGTATGGGTCAGTACTGGTAGACAGTACATGTGGTAAATAGAAGACATTTGTCTGCTTCTGATCATACCACTTTGATTGTCTAATAGTTAGTTAGTACACATAATACAGCATCTGTTGACGTCAGTGTAGACATTAACCAAAATATGAAACACAGAAGCAAAGCCCTTTGCAACACTTTTGCATTTAATCATTTTTTGGAGGGATTGCAGAAATTGTCCTGATCAGATGGAGTTTAAAGAATCCTTAGTGTGAAACAGCAGGATTTTGAAGGTATTGTCATTTTGGGGCACCTGTCATTCTGAAAGTCACACGAACACACTTGAAAGATTTGTGTTGGGTGGAGCAGTCGGGTTATTCTAGAAGCATTAATAGAGTTAATCTGTGAATGAAAACTAGAAGTTTTTTCTTAAAAAATAAAATTAAATGAAAAGAGAATTGATGAGGACACCCAGGCTCTTGGTATGCTTGATAGGAAGCAGCAAGAATGCTACAGAACTTTTTAGAGGGCTAGAGGGAAATGGGTGGAGTCATGACTGGAAAAAGTAGAGGAATCATCTCTCAGTGGATGTAGGCAAGTTGGCTAGTCAGGTTTATAAAGTGTTTATACAGCCTTAATTTGCTAATTCTAGAAACGTCTGGAAGGTCTGCAGGACATTTGAAAACATGGTTCTGTATGAAGCTAGCTAACTCAGTCTTATATTTTCTGGCTTTGTAGTGTTTGTCATTCTAACTATAGAAAATACAAAAGTTGCTGATCAGTATTGCAAATTGGTGACTTATAATTTGGTAATTGTTAAGCGTATGGCTGTCGGAGTCAACATGTCTAAAGTTGAAAGCAGTGATAGAAAACAGTCTATTGAATAGACTGAAGTAATGAAAACAGTTCAATTCTTCTAACATGAGTCAAGAGTTGTTTAGTAGCAAGATAGAAAGGATTCATGCTCATTTCAAAAGTGCATAAAATCTAGTTATGTGATTCTTCAAGATCAAATATGTAATTGAATGAAACTGCCTTATTTTGAATGGAAGAGGAAGACATCGAATTTAATGCTGCAGGTGTGACATATTTTTTAATGCTATCGAAGTTCCTTGCTGAGGACTATAATAATTTAAGTCTCTGCTCCAGACCTTTCAGCATCAGGTTGATTCACGATCAGGCTTTGCTCTTTTTGACATTCAAGAAATGACAATAACTAGTCACAAGTTATGATAGAGAAATGACTGAATTGGGAAAGACTTGAACTTGGTGATGGGGGGAAAATCGCAGCCTTCTTTTGTACTAATAATACTGCCTTCAGTATAGTACCAAACCTAGAGCTGAGCAGAAATCAGATTTCCTTTTATAGGAGTATCTGGGTATTTTGTGTGTTTTTTTGCTTTTTGTTTTGTTTTTTGTGTTTTTACATTATTTCCTGAACTGAAATGTAGCAAAATCAAAATTTTCTTAAATATCCGACTTTCTTCGACCCACTACAGGTTCCTTTCAGGTGATAAAAACATTTTGTTTCAGTATAATCAAAATCATTTTGTATTTTATATTATAGAGATGGGGAATGGTATTTTGTAAAATAAAAACATTGAAATGAAAAGTGATTTCAAATGGAAAATTGAAATATTTCATTCTGAAAAGGCTGAAACAGAATGTCTTGACCTTGTTGCTTTTTCAGTTTTACTTTTGAAACAACCATTAGCTGAAATTGATGTATTTAGTGAAAAATGGTTTTGCTTTTAACAAATCACCATTTTCTGAGGGGTGGAGGAGATTTCTATGGTTCTAACCAAACTGTCAGTTTAAAGAAGCAATTGGAGTCCTTAGCAATGGATATTTACTTTCAGACGGCGAAGCTACAGTGTCTTTTAGAAAGACATCCATTCTTTATTTAAAGACTCCTAGACCATATCCTTTAGTTAGCCATTGAAACAAATTACTTTCCTCACTGTTAAAATTTTGCATTTTCTTTAAAGGTAGAAGAGTCAGAAATGTCACTAATGCAGAGTGGGTGGTCTAATAAGAGTTGACTGCACGGTCACAAATATCTATACATAGGGAAAATATTCTTATGTAATGCTATATATTCTATATCTTTGTGACAAAAAACATGGAAAACAGTAGAACACTAGAGTTATGAACTGACCAGTCAACCACACACCTCATATGGATTTGAAAGTACACAATCTGGTGGCAGCAGAGACAACAAAATAAAAAAAAGCAAATTCAGTACAATACCGTGTTAAACATAAACTACAAAACCCCCCCAAAAACCCACCCAGCATTTTTCTGCATAGTTGTGGTTCAAAGCTGTATTAAATCAATGTTCAGTTGTAAACTTTTGAAAGAACAACCATAAAAATGTCTTGTTCAGAGTTAGGGATATTTTAGAGTCACGAACAACGTCCATTCCCGATGTTGTCATAAGTCAGAGTTTCTACTATGTCTAAGTTATTGGCAGTGCCATTGAAGAATGCAGTGTAAAGTATGGCAAATCCCACAGAGAAGATGGCAAATGTGAAAATTAATTTTTAATACTTGTATGCAGACCCATTCAACTGCTGGAGTAGTTATCAACAAAGGCAGATTCAGTGTTTCAAATGCTGCAAACAAATTCTATAGAACTCTGGCAGATAATGGTCCACTTAATTTTTTTTAAAGCTATCATAAGATCATTATATACGTCTTTAAGTGAGGCACTTTTCTTTTGAATGTACCAAACTGCAAAAGGAGGTATGAGAAAAGGTAATTAGTGTTTGTGCATTCAGGACAAAAATAACACAAATATCCTTTAAAAATATTGACAACTGTTACATTTCTTAAACAAAAACAAGCCCCCACCTCCAACCAACCTCCACCTCCCGAACATCTTAAAGTGTTAGCCACTTTGAACTCCATCAGAAAAATGGTAGACAGTAACAAGTTAATGATACTAGTATGACTGACCACTACTAAAATTGTAATTAGGCTAACTAGCTGTCCAGTGATTCTGTAGGGAACAATCGCTGCACTGGCAAGCTGTGGAATTGGCTGGTAGTGTCTTGGTAATCAGATAGCACTCGTCCTGTCATCCCCATAAGAGACTCCCACTAGCTGCGGCATAGGCTGGACAGCCTTGAAATTAAGGCCAAGCTCTTTTAGAATCATTAGCATTCTAGACAGATATTTTTCCAGTTCACTGGTTGTTGTTATGATTTTTCCTTACGTATGGGTATCATAAAGACAAAAAAGAAAACATCTGCTTCTGTTCTGGCACTGTGCTGGTTATTAGTCAGAACCTTTGCAATATGAGTCATACTGGCACTGTGTTAAACTTAATGAAACACTTACCTCAATGGTTCCATGGTAAATAAGTTACCCAACTAGGTTCAGGGAAGAAGAAGCTCTTTACCACTACAGAATTTATTAGGTGATTTGGACTTCCAGCAGAGATGACTTGTATCTGATGATACTGGGGTGACATACTTTAAAGGTTGAAGGGGAGTGCATGATTGTCTCACAGAGCAACATTTCAGCCCCACCTCCCTGGGCTAGGGCCGCCAATCCTGCAGGCCCAGCTACCCAAGAGCTGGAAGGAGAGGCGAGCATGGGTCTATGGGTTGGTTGGGCCTTGCTGTGTGGGGTGGGCAGGCAACACCCCTAATTCAGGTTGAGCAGGAGGAACTTGCTCCTGGTGCCTTCCCCAGTAGCCATATCTGTCCTGGGTCATCACGTTCTCCCTGCCCTGCCACAGTTACTTGCTGGAGAAGAGTGGGCTCTGTCCTTCTCATGCTGCACATTTCTGGCTCGCTCAGCCCCTCTCCCCAGCAGCCGAGCCTGGGTGGGGAGTGGATAGAGTGAGACAGAGCGACTTCTTCTGCTAGGTGAGGGCAGCCACTCTGAGACGCTGCCTATGTGGAACTAACTGGCTGCCAGCGAGAGAGGCCAAACAAGCCAGAAACATGCCTGGGAGAAGGATGCAGCGTGAGGACAGAGCTCTACGGTTCCCCAGCAGGCCAGCTTGGCTCTTCAGGAAATTTTGGGTGAGGAGGTGGGGGGATGAGAAGGGAGGGTGGATGTGATTCTCCTTGTCCCCGACACATCACCTTCAAGGCAGATGAGTTATGTCCTGGTAGATTGGCGTCCCCACCTTATTTTAGGACTTCAAAAATGCAGGTGTTGAGGTGTGTCTCAAAGGAATGCGGTGCTACTGGTGCTTCACCGTCCTGTCCCATCTCAGTTCCCAGCCACAGTTCACCAGAAAGCAACAGTCTACTCTAGACTCCAGTCTGCAGGCACTCAGCAAAGGGTTTATTGGGGGTTACACTGACAAGCTTAAACCCACAACCGTACCCAAGCCCTTCACGCCAGACTTTTTCACACCAATCTGGCTTACTTCTCTGTACACTGATAATTTCCCCCCAAATCCTAGGTCTGAAAGCTTGTAGCACTTCCTCTTTCCCTGACTATGGTGCCACATGCTGACGAAACCCTCCTTCTTCTTGATAGCCTTAATTATAATTAGCACCCCCCACTCCATACCACCCCTTTCAATATATGATTATATTCCATTTTGGCGAGTCTGGGGGCTCTGGTACAACCCTTTTTGTACCCATGCGGGGGAGGGCATGGTCACTTTAGGGCCCTATGTTCTTATGTTTCTTTTGAACACCTCCCTTCACCTCACTCACTTTCCCAGCTGCTTGCTTGGCCTTCCTCCGGTATCTGACTTGAAAAGGAGTCAGAGCTTTCCCTCACTTGTGAATTCGTATATTACATCTTCACTGCGTCTGAAACATTTTAAATGCACCCCTTTTCACGGACAAGCAAAAGGAACACTCTGTGTCTTTGTTCTTCGCTAATGCGTGTAGCTCTGAGATTTTAACTTTCAGGCAGGCCAAGAGGCCTAGAATCCCCTCTCAGGCCGTAATACTTATGTAAACTTATATTATATTCTTATACCGGAAAAGGTGTGTGTAACGCCAGGGCCTTATCTATGCTTGCAGTGGAGTATAGGGAAATTGTAGCAATATGCTGCGGTGAGAAGTAGGGTGCATCTACATTGTGATGTCTGTGCTGCCAAAGCACCTCACTGTGCTGGGGCAAAGCCTCCAGTGATGGGCAGACAGCAAGACCTCTAAAATTAGCAGTGTAGAGGTTGGTGGGGTTGCCCTGTGTCCGGCAACGTGACCTGTACAGTGTCTGATCAGATGTACTGTCTGGACACTAAAAGTTCAGTTACTGTGGGAAGAGGGGACGCACCAGCTGATATATCTGCACTTTCCCCTGTTCAGCTGGTGGACAGGCAGGCTCTTCATCAGGGCTGCGGTTTCTGTGCCAGCGCTGGAGAAGAGGGAGCCCAGCTTGGGGTGAGGAGGAGGGAGATGGAGTTGATCGAGTGATGGGGAGGGAGAGGCACTCCTGTGGGGTAATGTCCAGCTTTCAGAAATTCGAATGTTGGCAACCCTGGCACTGCCTTGGTGCATAGAGAACTATGTAGGATATATCCCCTACGGTTCTGCTGTGTCTTTATTCTCATAAGCAGTGCATCACTATATACACTGCTTATTTATACCCATGCTAGAGAGGTGTGCAGCATCTGTGCTCCATAGTCAAAACCCAAGAGAGCATGATGAGAATTTTTCTTGGCTCGACAAACAAGGAGGCCCGTGGCATCTTTAAAGATGAAGAAAATTATATGAGCATACGCTTTTGTGACCTAGAACCCACTTCCTCAGGTGCACTCTAGTTTCAGACTTTTTCTTGGGCACTTGCGTCTGATTTTGTGTGTGTGTGTGTGTGTGTGTGTGAGTGAGAGAGAGAGAGTTTAAATATGACATCTTGTGATTTGATTAGATACTATATTCAGTTTAGTGTCTACAACTAGGAATAAATAGATAAAATGGATTAATACCTTCATTTTCTTTTTCCAGAGGGAGGAAAACATAATCAGACTCAAGCAGCCTTATTGTGATTGTGAGAAGACTTTGTTTAAAAACTTGCTGACTCTGTATGAAACCTTTATTTAGAAATTGTTCTGAGGATGTCTCATTCTAGGTCTTCTTGCTTAATTTTAATTCTCAGCATGTTGCATGGAGCATTTGCTACTTTAGCACTCCTTCTGCTTGTTGAGTCTACTTTTCAGTTTTAGAGAGTGCAGTTTAGAATACACTGTACTGTGCTGAGCTATTTATACTTTTTACTCTCCTAAAGGGATATTTTGACATGTCATCATCTTTCCTATTTTACCTTATTCAAAATAAGGTAGAATAAAATCAAGATAATGATGTTCACTGACAATGTAAGTATTTGAACAATGAGCAGAACAAATTTTACTAATCCTAGGGTGGAAAAAGCACATAATCTTTCTCCCTCTATCTCCAGATCTTTTCTACATGGGGTATTATTCTGGAACAGCAATGTTTGATTAACTCAGTGTGTGGATGCTTTTACTTTGGAATAAAAGCACCTTATTCTGAATTAACTTTATCCACTGAACCCGCTCCTTTACGTTAATTTGGTAGACAATGTACATTTGGAATAAGGTGCTTTTATTTTGAAATGAGGGCATCCACAGACTGAGTTAATAAGGAATAGTTAAAGTACAGTGTGAATTTAAATTATTCCAAATTAATGTTTATGTGTAGACAAGCCTTTAGCCTATGCTACCAGGTTTTAAATGATACTGTTGACATTTTAGCAATGCCTCTGTCCACCCCTTCTGCCTATACTGACAAAATAAACTTATTTCTGTCAGAGTTTTTCAGATAGAATCATAGGGTTGGAAGGGACCTCATGAGGTCATCTAGTCCAACCCCCTGCTAAAAGCAGGACCATTCCCACTAAATCACCCCAGCCAGGGTATTGTCTAACTGGACCCTAAATATCTCCAAAGATGGAGATTCCACCACCACCCTAGGTAACCCATTCCAATGCTTCACCACCCCCCTAGCGAGAAAGTTTTTCCTAATATCCAACCTCGACCTCCCCACCTGCAACTTGAAACCATTGCTCCTTGTTCTGTCCTCTGTTACCATCGAGAACAGCCTAGCTCCCTCCTCTTTGGAGCACCTCTTTAAGTAGTTAATTTTGCTATCAAATCCCCCCTCAGTCTTCTCTTCTGCAGACTAAATAAACCTAGTTCCTTCAGTCTTTCCTCTTACCTCATGTGCCCCAGCCCCCTAATCATTTTCGTTGCCCTCCGCTGGACTCTTTCTAATTTGTCCACATCCTTTCTGTAGTGGGGAGCCCAAAACTGGACACAGTATTCCAGATGTGGCCTCACCAGTGCCGAATAAAGTGGAATAATCACATCCCTCAATCTGCTGGCAACGATCATCTTGATGCAGCCCAATATGCCATTGGCCTTTTTGGTAACAAGAGCACACTTGGCTCATATTCATCTTCCCATTCACCATAACCCCCAGGTCCTTTTCTACAGTGCTGCTACTTAGCTGATCAGTCCCCAGCTTGTAGCAGTCCATGGGATTTTTCCATCCTAAGTGCAGGACCTTGCACTTGTCCTTGTTGAACCTCATGAGATTTCTTTTAGCCCAATGCTCCAATTTCCATCTTATCTCTAATATGTACAGGTGTGCACACACATGTGGAATAAAAGGGATTGCTCATAATGGAATGGCAAAAATGGTTAGAGAGAAGTAAAGATTTCCTTATATACAGACAGTGAAACATGCCAGAATTGTTTAGATATGAGATGTACAAGGGGATAAAATAGAGGGATACTGAATGACGTAGTGAAGAGAAATCAACGAACTAGAGAGAATCCAAATTCTCTCTAGTTATCCTTTTTCTCATAATAAAAAAATGAAAGTAAGGGGAAACTGACTGAAATGGAAAGATGACGAATTTAAATACTTTACTCATTTTCAGTAGAGATCTTTGAAATCAAGATCTCAGTGGAATTTTAAAATGAATTATTAGATATTTATATGGATTATACCATATATATATATATATATATATATACCATACCAGTTATACCAGGTTAAAGAGAGACTTTTTAGAAGGGCAAAATATTTCACGGTATAAACCATTTACTAACTTCCCCTATGGACAGGTTATTCCTATTGTTCAACGTGGGAGTTTTCTCACCAGTCTCAGGTGAAAGTAGCTGGTACTATGGAAATATTTTGATTTGGGTGTCCTAATATTTGGACTCGTGTCATAAAACTTATGATAGTGTAAATGAAATAATTTTGTTGAACTGGCATTTTTGTGATGGAAAACTGTTTCACTGGAAATTTTTTGGCTAGCTCTACTGTGTCTGCGTGTGTGTGTGTGTAAGTAAATGGGCTCGATCTTCTGTTTGTTCCTTTAGCTACACTTAGGTAAGGAATAATATTTACTTTGCATTTCCCTCCCTTACCTATCTTCACCCATCTCATTTATTGTAGTGTTTGCTGACATATGTACTTGTTACAGGTGATTCATCAGCCAAATGAGTACGCTCTTTTGCAGAGCCTTTGAGATTTGGGTAGGATACAGGGATTTAATACTGATAATTGGCTTCTGGGATCTTGCTGTTCTGTACTTAAGTGCTACATGTCAGCAAAACATAGGACTTTAAAATAAATAAATGAAAAAATAAAAAGGCTAGAAAGTTGAATCCGTTTCATGAACACAAAAGAGAGAATTTCTGCCAAAGAACTAGCTGCAGCGTCTTGGCATAGTAGTTTCTTTTAAAGTTCACATGCATTCAGTGTAATAGTGAGATAAGAACCATTTCAATTGGATGAAATGTCATCGCAATCCTCAAAAAGCATATCTACCTCTCTAATTTCTGGATAGCTATCTTTGTACATTTCTCGCTTTAAATGGAGAAAAGCTGTTCTGCTGGTGAGGACATAGATTGAACTGTATTGATTAGAACATGAATAGTTTTCCCAGAGCTGTTGCTTTTCCAGTATACATTCTCAGCTATGAGACAAAACAAACAAGGAGTCCTGTGGCACTTTTAGAGGCTAACAAATGTATTTAATGCATAAGCTTTCAGGAGCATAACCCACTTCCTCAGATGAATGAAATGGAAACTGTAGTGTGTTAGGTATATAAACATATACAGAGAAGGGTGAGTCACAAGGTCAATTCAAACAGTTCCAGAGGGTAATGTTAGTCTATTTCAACAAAACAAACACATTGGTTTAATTCAAACAGTGTGGATGTGGGCCATTAATAACAATTGATGAGAAGGTGAGAATGTTAAGAGGGGAAATTATCTTTTGTAGTGAGTTAGCTATTCTAAGTCCCTATTAAAACACACTCTGATAGTGTCAAGCTTCCATATGAATTCCTGCTCTTCATTTTCATGTTGAAGTTTGGTTTTGAGGTGCTTTGTTTCCTCAGCTCTCATCCCCAAGTGCCCCTCCTCTTCTTGTGCTACATTGATGACATTGTCATCAACTGGACCCATGGAAAGGAGGCCCTTGAGGAATTCCACTAAGATTTCAAAATTTCCACTTCACCATCAACCTCAGCCTGGACCAGTCCACAGAGGAGATCTACTTCCTGGACACTACAGTACAAATAAGTGATGACTACATAAACACCACTCTACACTGGAAACCTACTGACAGCTCTACCTATCTACATGCCTCCAGCTTTCATCTGGGACACGTCCTACAGTCCATTGTTTAAAGCCAAGCCCGAAGATACAACTGCATTTGCTCCGATCCCTCAGACAGAGATAAACACCTACACACCTACAAGATCTCTCTGAAGCATTCTTAAATCTACAGTACCCACCTGGGGAAGTGAGGAAACAGGTTGACAGAGCCAGATGGATACCCAGAAGTCACCTACTACAGGACAGGCCAAACAAGGAAAGCAACAGAACGCCACTGATCATCACCTACAGTCCCCAAGTAAAACCTCTGTAGCACATCATCGAGGATCTACAACCTATCCTAGAAGACAATTCCTGACTCTCTCTCAGGCCTTGGAAAGTAGGCCAGTCCTTTCTTACAGACAGGTCCCCCCGCCCAATCCTTAAGCAAATACCAGCAACTACACACCCTACAACAGAAACGGTAGCTCAAGTACCTATCCCTGCAAGAAAGCCTGTTGCCAACTCTGCCCACATATCTACTCAAGTGACACCATTGTAGGACCCTAACCAAACTAGCCACTCCATCAGTGTCTCATTCACCTGCACATCTGCCAGTGGATACATGCCATTATATGCTAACAATGCCCCTCTACCGTATATATTGACCAAACAGGACTGTCCCTGTGCAAAAGAATAAATGGACACAAATCAGACATCAAGAATAGTAACATTCCAAAAACCAGTAGGGGAGCAGTTCAATCTCCCTGGACATTCTGTAATGTTACCATACTTCTGCAAAAAATACTTCAAAACCAGACTTTAGCATGAAACTTCAGAGCTGGAATTTATATGCAAACGCAGCACTATCAGACTGGATTTGAATAGGGACTCTAGAATGGGTATCTTACTAAAAAAAGTAATTTCCCCTCTTTTAACATTCTCATCGACTGCTATTAATGGCCCACATCCGTATTGTTTGAATTAAACCAACTTGTTTGTTTTACTGAAATAGACTAACACGGCTACCCCTCTGGAGCTATGAGACATGTTCTCTTGTGGTTAAGCCAGAAACTGCTCATTCATGTAGAGTTTCTTCACAAGTTTTTTTGGTTTACTCCTTTGACCCTCAATCTGCCGCAGATCTGTAATTCCCTTTTAGCTAGTATTTTTCTGTTTTGTTTAATATGACAGACAGGATTTGACTAATGTGTTTAATCGTGCAAAGAAGGGATCAGAAAATTGAATTAAGGCTTTTCAGTTTGTTCAATTCTTCCTAGGAAAAATGTCCTTACACTGGAATTAAGGTTGAGAACAAATATGAGTAACATACAATTTTATTTTTTAAATTTGTTATTGTGTAAACAACTTGAAAAAACCTGTGAATTGTGAATGGCTGGGTTATAGAAAGTTATAGTTATAAAAAGTAAAGGAAAACCACAGAAACGAAAGGTTGGCATTCAGTTAAAGCAGCCAAAAAGGATTGGGGAAAAATCATGGACTCTTGTTTTCTTTTCTCTTGATTTACCATGTGTAACAAAGGCCTGAAATACTTGTGGTGTTCCTTGCTGTTGTTGTTGCTTCCTACTTGTTCTTTACATTATTATTTCAGACCTCTTCCACCTGCAGGGGCTTGTCCTCAATTCAAAACTTCACCAAGTTTGAATGTGGGTGTGAAGAATAATTCACTGACACTTTGCTGGCAACAGTCTAAGGTCTACAGCAAACCCTGCGACAAATCTTGTTCAGCATCATGTTTGCTACTTGTGGTTAAACTCTAGACCCACCAAAGAGTCCTTCAACAAAATCAATGAAGACCAAATGATTTTGCAACTTCTAACTTAATAAACATGCAGGGGAAAATGTGGATTTTAAAAAAAGGTTGCTTATAATAATAAACCTTCAAGATCTTTTATACCATAAAAGACATAAAATAAGTACAACACTAACACTTTTTCCTATGACAGATCTCCTTGGCTATGTCTACACTGGCAAGTTAGTTTGAATTAAGGAAGCTTGATTCGAACTAACTTAAGCCTTGGCTACACTAGGCTTTCATTAGTTCGAATTAAGGGCTTCCTTAATTCAAATGAATAAATTCGCTTATACTTTTCGAAGTAAGGGTTAATTCGAACTAGTTAGTTCGAATTAACCCAATGTGGCCATGTTAGTTAGAACTAAGTGCTTAGTTCAAACTAACCGGCACATTGAGCTTAATGCAATTGACTAATTCGAACTAAGCAAGTACCTACCATGCATGGCACTTGCTTAGTTCAAACTAAAATTTGCTAGTTCGAATTAAGTTAATTGGAACTAACTAAAATTAGTTCGAATCAGTTAGTTCGAATTAACTAATTTGAACTAAATTTGGTAAGTGTAGACATAGCCCTTGAGCTTTTGCCTCCCCCCGCCCCTAATTCCCATGACACCCTTTGAATGAAACAAAGACAAACCTGAAGCAACCATAGCCAACCAAATCCAAAATTACCTATGTCCAATTACTGTTCTCCTTGCTTCAGTGCAGAAGCAAGGAAATAATAATACTTCATGGATCATCTCTGGTATTGTCAACTCAAAACTGTAGATAGTTACTCAAGTATCTCCTTTACACAAATCTCAGATGATGATGAATCCAAGGGAGGTGACAAAACTGATGAAGGTATTTGAAGATACAGCCTTCTGAGTAGATGCTAATGAAATCATATAGTCAGTTGGTGAGATAGGCATAAAATAGCTGCCTGTGTATATATGTAGAGGGGTAATATAAAGGGTACGTGCATATGCCTGTGTGTGCGCGCACACAAGCATGTATGGGATTGCTTACTCTGTGTAAGAATAATAGATCAAGGTACTATGTCTAAAACTAAAAAAGAAAGTCTGGTGATCTTAAAGCCCCAATCTTGTGATGTACAATGGGAGAGCTGGCGGCTGGTGTAATTTTCAGTTGGGTTTTGTGAAATTGCAATGCTTTGTATGGTGCCGGATTAGGTATTAAGTGGTGATGTGCCTGCTACTGTCCTGCCTATTAACTCTCTAAAGGTATATGGAGGCAATGGTGGTTTTTAAAATCTTAATGCAGGAGCATGTGCTTAACTCTCCCTCATTGTACAGGGTAATTGCAATGGAACTCTGCTTGAGCACGATATAATACATTTTGGGACAAAGACATAATAGAACCTTATCCAAAATTGTTTTATAGTAAAACAAGTACCACTTGCTATAGGCTGGTGCTGCTGTGGATGTAATATTACCAGCTTATTTTTGGGACGTTTGCATTTACATTTGACTTTAATCTTATTTTTAATACTAATAATAAGATTGATAAAACACAGGATAAACTAGTATAAAAATCCGACTCTATGGCATACAAGAGGTTGAGCAAACTTTCTTGGGTTATGTAGTTTAGTCTTATTAAAAGATCTTCAAGACTTCACAGTATTAAAAGTATCAAACTCTGAAAGTCAGAAAGATATGGAATAGATTTCCCTTTTATGAGCTCATGCTTTTAAATAAAAAACAAGATTTCTGCAAATGGCTAGTGATTTTTGGGTACTCAACTTGAGATGATAAGGAACCTAATTTTTTTTCCTCTGGCAATTGGAACTCTATAAGGTGTCTCACTGGATATCCAAACCACTAGTCCCTGGTACAACTCTTGGCCATCTTCTTCCTTTTTAGTTGTCCCGCTATTTTAAATGCAAATAAATGGTTTCGTTGCTTTAGTCATTTTCTGATCCATGCCTTTAGAATAATACTGCTTCCACATAACGGGTAGTCTCTGTATCATAAGAGACAGGATTTAGCTCATAATTAAACTGGTAATTTTCCCTTGGACCTGCAATGCAGTTCGCTAAAACTTTCTTAATAGAGGGACTGAAAGGAAACTGCATCTAATAGTTAAGTTTGAATTGTGCCACAAGTAGCAAACTCATATTTCCAATATTGTTTGAAAAAATAACATGGGAAAGAAATGAACATTTGCATCCTACCAGAATTGGACTCTTTGCATTTGAATATTCCTGTACTATTAAAACAAGAAAAGCACTAGCAAACTGCATTTAATATGGGTCTCACTGTGAAAGCCTAAAGGCAACAAAAGCGTGTGCTATGACTACTGGATCAATCCCCCAAAGAATAATTATGCAGTTCTTTGCAAGCTCTGTTTAGGGTGTTTAGAATGTGTTTGACTTTGCTGGTGATAGATAGAGATATTGCCAAAAATAAGTAGGTTTCCATTTGGATGGAATGTTTTTATCAGAAAGGCTGATGGGAAGAGTTTGGTGTGTTTTCCAAGGGGAAAGGAAGACCTTCTGCATTGTATCCAGGGGTCTGCTGAAGTTTACAGTTGTGACAAACAAGCTATTCCTATTGCTTTAAATGAAATCGTGCCCTCTGTCTACTGACAGCCATTGCAAGTCAAAATTAGCTTCTGTTTTAGGTGATACTCTTGCAGTGTACTTTAGCCATCTCAGTTGGACTGCCTGATCAGGAAATACGGCTAATGAAAATGTATTTTGCTTGATTTTTGGATTATTTTTCTAAGTCATTTAAGTATCCTAGTTAACAAATTTTGTGGAGGTTTGTTTGTTTGTTTATTTATTTAAATTCTTGAGAGCATCAAGTTGCATAGATATCATCAGTGAGAAATTATTGATTTTAATAACTTTCAGGCTATGGCTCGAGGGTTTTCTGGGGTTATAATCATTGTGTTGCATAACTGATTCTTGATATTTGCCAGCATGGCATGACTCATTGACACAAAACTCAATGAAAGGGAAGAACTAGTACTGGTTCTCATCATATGCATTTTACTTGATGAATATTAATTGACTAGGAATGTTGGCTTGTGAGAGAGTGTGCCATGAATGCAGGCATACTCGAGAAAAATCTACAAGATTGTCTGCTTGCTCTGAGTCTGTTAAGAGTAAGTTGAATAGCTTTCCTGGTCCCTTCCTCTGCATTGGGCCAGCAGAAATAGTTAATTGCTATTGGGGGGGTGAAGGGGTGGGGAATCAGTCTTACATTTCTCATTTCACACCTTTCCTCTGGGCTTGTACATGAGATCCCACCCCCCCAGAACTATTCTTAGAAAGGTGGCCATACTGGTTACTCTGACAAATGTAACTGAGTTCAAAAGGATTAGATGATAACTTTAAATTTAAACTCAAAGGGCTCAATATTTAAGCGAGGAAGTTGACTATTGCCTTGTTCCATAGTTTGATCAGTCTAATTAGACTGTGGAACTCATTGCCACAGGAAACTGAGGCCAAGAATTTAGCAAGATTCAAAAAGGGATGGGACACTTAACGTGGGTAGCAAAAATATCCAGAGTTGTCATAATTTGTGATAAGGAAACTTGGAAGGGAAAATGAAACTTGTGCCCCTGGGCTTATGCCAGTCTTTATTAGAGATCAGATTGAGACCTAACGAAGGGGAAGGGGAGCAGAGGTGCTTATTGTGGAATTTTTTACCTTCTTCTGAAGCATCTGATGCTGGCTACTGTTGGAGAAAAGGCACCAAAGTAAATGGACCTTGGGCCTGATCCAGTATTGTAGTTACATGCTACTATCTACTGCACAGGTGTAGATAAGTAGCAATTTCAAGGTTCTTGGGCATATGAGGCAACATACTAGAGTCTGAGTTACAGTATAGAGCCCAGCTAAGATCCCAAAACTCTGTGAATGGAAGACTTCCTGGTTAACCTTCTAGCCTGTGTTGCAGGGCCTAAAGAAGCAAATGCAAATAAATGCAGCATTAAAAGTTCTTTTGCCTTTAATATTTTGACACTTCTCATGGGGCACTCTGAACTGTGAGCCACTGTTCGCACTCTCAGCCTCGACAATTAAGAGCTTAGCAGCAGCAAAGCTTTCAGTTGCTGAGGCCCAAAGGGGCCATGTGTCAGCTCCTTCACACACCAGCTGCCTTGCCAGCAAACTGTGCAGGACTCTACCAATGCAAACCTTGCCTTGCCCGTAATAACCTGCGAACCCCAATTCCTAAGTTACTCAGAGGAGTCTCTCTCTTCAGTGTCCAGTTCCTCTCCCTGGACACTCTCAGGGGTCATTAGGTTTGCTGCCTATGAAGAGACCCTATGCACCTCAGCCTGATAGGCTAGTTGAGCATCACTCTCCAATTTAATGCAAAGCACTGAGATGGTTTTGTAACAATAATAAATTGTTCTTTGTTAAAACAAGAAAGGATGGGAAGATAGTAGGTTTGAAAGAGACTGGTATGATTACAAGTAAAACAAATGCTTTTTAGTGAGTAAATCTTAATTTCAGCAAATTACAATCTTTGTCTAAGCAGGTTTCTCAATAGTCAGATTCCAGCAGCTCTTGCCTCCCAGGTCAAGAGAATCCTGGATCCACCTTTCCTGAACTCAAAGAGTGCTGGTCCCCTTTATCCCCTAGAACAGAGGTTCTCAACCACTGTGTTGGGAAACGTTACTATGTCTCCACCCAGTGGTAAGTGTGTAGTGGAGAGTCGGGGGTGGTGGTGGACTGGATTCGGCCTGCGGGGTGTGAGCTGTTGTCCTGTAGGGTCACGCATGCCATCAAATGTGTCGCGACCCACAAAAAGTTGAGAACCACTGTCCTAGGTGATGGATGACTCAAATGTCTCCTTATTACCCAAAGTTCATTGTTGCAGCTTGAAGAGTCAGGAAGGCTTCCCAGGAGTGACTCTATTCCATTGGTTTTCAAACTTTTTTCTTGGGACCCAATTGAAAAATATTTTTTGTCCACAACCCAACAATTACATCTTTGAACAATGCATTCCAATTTTTCAGTGGCAGCAGTAGGGGGTGCTGCGACTCAGAGCTGGGTCCCGACCCTTGGTTTGGAAACCACTACTCTATTCCCATGGTGACTGCAAAGCAGTCTTCTCCCCAACTCATTAGATTGATGGCTTTGTTTATCTTCTCTTTGGATGTATTTTTATTATCCTCTAATCAATTCAGGAAATCTACATTCCTTTATCTAGGGAAGGCTGGGTTTTATGCAAAACACCTTTTTAAGAACATATTTCCAGCACATATTGTGTGTGCATGCGTGTGTGTGTGTGTGCGTGTGTGTGTGTATATATATATATATATATATATTTTACACGGTGACTTTTTTTGAGACCAGCAAATTACCAGTTTACATACTATATTATATACGACACCTGTTAGATACAGATTCTGACAAGTGTGTTGGACCGTGAGTGTGTCAGACCGGATGTGAGTTTTATGGTAGTTTGGATCCTCTGCCCATTGGCTTTGAGGGGCTCTTAGGCTATGTCTACACTTGCACTTTTAAGTCGACTTTAACTAAGTCGACTTAGTGTGTCTACACTTAAAATTAAAGTCGACTTAAAGGGGAACTTACAAAGTCAACCTAGAGCATCCACACTGGATGCTCCAGGTCGACTTTGTGGGGCTACGGGGACCTTGGGCAGGTCCATGGTGGCGGGGGGGCACCCGCTGTGTACAATGGGGCAAAGGTGTACAGGGACACTGGCAAGGCAGAGCCCTGGGGGAAGATCGGGCTGGGGGAGAAGGGGAGAGCCGTGGGGAAAATTGGGCTGGAGGGAGAGAAGAGGAGAGCCGCCGGGAAGATCAGGCTACGGGAGAGAAGAGGAGAGAGCCATGGAGAAGATCAAGGTGGGGAGAAGAGGAGCCATGGAGGTCGGGCTGCATGGGAGTCTGAGATAGTTGTGAGGGTGTGCGACGGCCACTGCATGGCCATGCACCTGCGCAGCTTAGAGGGAACATAGATCTACAGGGGCATGTCTTCACTGATGGTGGCACCGCAAGCAGCCCAGGATCAAGTATTTGCGGATTCAGTTGAGCAACAGTGAAGATTCATTCAATCAAACTTGGAAGTTGACTCTGTTAATCCACTCCGGCAAGTAGCATAACGCTGTTTCGATGGGAGGGCATTTCCTGTCAGTGCAGTGAAGTGGAGACACCATGGTACATTAGGAAGTCGATGGGAGATATGCATACTATAAACAGTAATTTGCATATTTCCTGTCAATTGCCACTGAAATCTGTGGCCAGTGTAGAGCAGGCCTAGATTGGCTCGTGTTATCCAAGAGGTCTGAAAGAGAAGTGTGGTCTGAGCTTAGCATCGGGAGCTAGAAGTTAGTTCTGAACAAAGTTATGGCAAAAACTCTCTTTGGCTGTTGTCAAGTTTCTTCAGCCTTCTCTCTCTTTCTGTAACTGTAATATGGAGGTGATATTTACCTGCTTCAAAGTAGTATTGTGCATTGTCAGTATTGGTAAAGGTGAATTATGTCAGAGGCTGGTCTACGCTGCCAGTGAAATTCAGTGGCACTCAGCAGAAGTTACATAAACAATGCAAAGTAGTTTGCAAAACTCCTATTGACTTTGTAACTTGTGTTTAGTGTGCTGTCTCCACTGCGCTGCTCTGAAGGGGACGGCATACTTGTCAATGCAGCGCTACAATTTTTGGGGCAGTGGTTTTATTAAATTGACTTGTGGATCGATTCAGCGGGTCTTCCTTTCCTCTCAGTTGATTGGATAAATGGATCTGACAGCTGTAAATTTGCTGCCGTCAGTGTAGACATAGCTGGAGTTATTTACTAGCAATGGATGAACTCATTTTGCCTAATTTGCATCTATTCTATATTTGTAGGTTTTAAATAAAAAAACGAGAGTCCTGTGGCACCTTATAAACTAACATGTACATTGGCCAAACTGGACTGTCCTTGTGCAAAAGGATAAACGGACACAAATCTGACATAAAAAATGGCAACATCCATAAACCTGTAGGAGAACACTTCAACCTCCATGGACACTCAGTAGCTGACCTGAAAGTTGCCATACTTCAACAAAGAAACTACAAAAACAGACTTCAGCATGAAACTGCAGAGCTGGAGCTGATTTGCAAGCTTAACACAATCAGACTGGATCTGAATAGTGACTTGGAATGGTTATCACACTTCAAAAAGTGATTGTTCTGTTCACACATTTATCAACAGGTGTGAATAGGCCCCATCTGCTCTCTGAACTGACTTTGTCTACACTTGCGCTCCTCCATCCTGGCATGTGTACCTCTCCTCTGTGTACCTCTCCTCTGTGATTTCTGTGATTTCTGTGTACCTCTCCTCTGTGATTTCCACTCCTCTGTGTACCTCTCCTCTGTGATTTCCACTTCATGCATCTGACGAAGTGGGTTATAGCCCACGAAAGCTTATGCTGAAGAAAATCTGTTAGTCTATAAGGTGCCACAGGACTCTCGTTGTTTTTTGCTGTACACAGACTAACACAGCTACCCCTCTGGAAATTTCTAGGTTTTAAATGTGTATCTTGGTACTTCAGTATGGAGCTTGTATAAGGTGGAAATAATATAAATACGTTTTAAATCCATTCCACCATTCTTAGTTCAGAAGTTGTTCTTGAATGTTGATGAGGAGGAGAGACTGAAAAAAGGATGTACAGTGGAAAAATAAATTAAGGTATGCTGAAAAGGTGTAGAGAAGATGGAGAATTCTGATGAGTACATTATGGGGGGTGGTGTTTTATTAGTAAACTGTATTAGAAGGGGAGAAATCTCAGTCTATAAATCTGGATTGATATTGAAAAGGGTTACAGTTACAGGCGGAAAAAAATTCAGCAATTTGAGTGAGCTTTGAGATCCAACATAATAGATTACAAAACCCCAACTTACCTGTGGTCCATCCCATTCCTCCTAACTTTTGCTTATTGTGGGGATTGGCAGAAATAGATGTATTGAATTGTAAGCCATTTTGTTATTACTTGACTTTTCATGTGGTTATTGTTTCCTGACCAAGAAGAAAGTGATCCAGTCCTTGATTATTAAACACAGTGAACCTAAACATCCCAACGGATTTGAGTATTTGCAAGAAAGCTATGTGAAGAAATGTCAGTTTAGTCCTGTGTAGGTTATGCATGTTAGGGTACATGTTTATCTCTGCTTGTTCTTTTTAAATTGATAGCGATTGGCTTTGTGGAAGGCAAAAACTGATAAGATGTATTTTATCAGCATTTCTGCTGTGCTGATTAAACTCCTGAGTCAGTGTCACAGTGTACATGTTACGATGTGTACTGATGAAGTGTGGTTTTGTTTGAGTTTACAGTAAATGTATTATTTTGCTGCAGCTATCACCTCTCCCATTACAGTAGAGCCTTATCTTACTAAAAGGGCAGTTCTAACAAATTCTGTCTGCATAAACTGAGACAAAGCAACCGAAGGCAGCAGTGATGTGTTGGTAAGCAATCTAATTATAGCGGCATTCGGCCTCTTACAGTCAAGCTCATATAATTATTTCTGTTTCATATTTCTGTGGCAAACACCCTATTTCTAGATGTTTGAAATGCATGTAAAAGATGCTATGAATTATAAATTGGTGAAAAAAGGTTTCAGCCCTGAAATGAACAAATGTGAAAATTGGCTGAATATCTGCAGGGTGGGAAAGATGTGTAGTTTCTCCACTGCTTTCCATTTTGCAAACTAGATTATACAAAATAATAATATAATGACCCTCTAATGCAACAGAAATAGTGGTTGCTCATTTCAGATGTATTTTGTGCTCCTGTAATTTAAATGGTCCACCCCCTCCACTGAACCCTTACAATGTTGTTCTATGTGTGGGAGAAATTCCCATATGTGAGCCCCAGGATTTTCATATAGGAATCCATGCTAAAAATTAATGCACTCTTTTTTTTTTTTTTTAATTGACAATTTCACAAGGCATTTCTTGCATAAACAGATTTAAAGAATAGTTCTTGGACCAATTATTTTTTCCCTGGGGGCTTACATGCATAACTGCATCCCTGAATTAATGCTGTATGTCTGGTTATCGTATCATGGTGGCCTTTCATGACAGCCCAATGTGGTACTGGTGCCTGTCGTAACCCGATTACTGCGGACAAGCAGCACAACAATTCATGAAGAGTGTGTTTGTGGAGCTGAAATTTGAATACACAAGCAGCCATTTGAGAGGCGAGGAGGGAGAGAGAATGGTCATACACTAATAGGCAGCCATCTAAGTGAATCTTCACTGTCTTTCTGAAGATTCCATTAGATTAATTTACTGGCCTTCTGCTCAAGATTATTTATTTGTATTGTCATAGTGCTGCATCCCAGTCATGGACCAGAAACCCGTTGTGCTGTACAAACACATTTCTTCCAAACTTAGCTGTCGGCTCTTGTTTTATTTAAAACAAAAACATTTATTTTTTACAATTTCAAATAGAATGTGATGTTATAGAACATAAAATATTCTAAAGGTTCTGGTATTTCTTGTGCTTCCGCCTGAAAAAATGAGTATTATTCGCATCAGAAAACTATGCGAGATAAAATAAGTATCTTTTTGCTGCTCAATGAGAACTTGTGTATGCCTTATGCAACAGCCTTGTTCAGGGTTTGCTTTGGAACATATTTCTTCCTGTGCTTGATTGTACTTGTCACCTGTACAAAGTGCTTGCTGCCTAAAGTACGGCCATTTCCATTGACTTTGGTGGGATCAGCAAAGGATTCAATATGTTTAAAAAAAAAAAGAAAGCAGTTAGTGAATTCAGGAAATGTTTTTGGTTGCATAATCTCTGTTACAGAGGAGATGCTTAAGAACACTTAGACCAGCTTTTAAAAATCTCTCTTGCTAGAGCAGATGCAGAGGACTTTATTTGTGAATATGCAGGCATGATCAAGTACTTAGATGTCTACTGAAATTAACGGCATCTGCTAGAACTGTGGGTGTTAAAAATAAAGAGGATGGGCAGTTGAAGCCAGTCTGAAAATTGGGTCCCTACATTGTTTTTGAAGAAATAAATGATTTTTTTAATAGTCTGTGTTAAAAAAGAGGGGGGGGCGGGGAGGAGGGAAATCTTCTTAGCAGTGTAGACTTTCTTTTTACTTACAGCCTGTTCTGATGTCAACTTGTGTTTGTTGGTAATTCTTGACAGTGACTTCTCTTCACGCTCATTTTAAAGGTAAGTGCCTTCTGTCCTGTATTAAGCTTAAAAAGATGCTGTTATTGTTTCTTGTCAAATGCTATTCTGAACGGAAGCAACCTTTTCATTAATACCAGAGGAGTCTGCAGGGCTTGTTTCCTGGACGATGGGATGCCTGTAGGTGGATGCTATCAGGACATCTCCCTTTAATTACAACAATCCAGATTCATTCTTTCTCTTTTGGAAAGTTATAGATGCATTGATTTTTTTTCACTCTCCCAGCTGGCTGGAGAAAATGATGGAGGTGCACTCCGAATACATCAAAAACAACGAGAGTCCTCGTTTTGCTGAACTAGACTAACATGGCTACCCCTTTGGAATGAGAACCCTGCGGCACCTTAGGGGTGCGTCTACACTTACAAATTAAGTCGACTTCAGGAAAAATTAAGTCGACTTTATAAAACCTCATTTTAAGTCGACTTTCCTGGCTAAGTCAACTTTAGAAAGTCGACTTAGCCAGTGTGGACGTGGAGTAGCCCTAAGTCGACTTAGGGGCCTCCAGGGCTTCTCCACTGCCCTCCCTGCCAGGGTGGCTGGCACAGCCACAGCCTGGCGTGCCCTCCCAAAGGGCAGGGCTCACCCTGCCCCTATGCCCTGCCAGGGTCCCTGTCCCCCTTTGTACAATGGTACAATTGGTACAATGTACCAAGGTACAATGGGGCAAAGTCTGAGCCCCCTGGCACTTGGCAAGGAGTGCTCCCCCTGCCACCGTGGACCTGTCCCAGGTCCACTTAGTCCCTACAAGTCAACCTAGATGTCCAGTGTGGATACTCTAGGTCGATTTGGCAAGGTCCCCTTTAAGTCGACGTAAAATTTGAGTGTGGACATGCTATCGACTTAACAAAGTTGACTTGAATTAACAAGTGCAGACATAGCCTTTAAGACTAACAAATTTCTTCGGGCATAAGCTTTCCTGGGCTGCGGCCCACTTCGTCAGATGGAGTTATACGCAGTGCTGTCACAGGTCAGGGAGAGTAAATCGTTACTCTTAGCCTCTTGGTTGATTACTAGGGCCAGCTGGGAACCCCTAAATCTTGAAGTGCCTAAGGCAGCACTGGTTGCTTTATAGATCTGTCAGGAACAGCCTAAGATGCTGGGGGATAGAAAGGAACATTTAGTTCCTTCTGTCCCAATAATTGGGGCAGTTTGTGACGAATGAACATGGAGAAAGAAAGCCTCACCCCTAAAAGGAGAATAAACAGCTATGAAGGTAGGGGAAAAGGAGCGATTATAGAAGAGAGAAATGTGGGTGCTGTGGGAGAAGTGCCCCAGCAAAGTGGATAGCATCAGGGATTTGAGTCTCCTCCTCTCAACCTGTGTCCACCCACTTCTTTCTAGCCTTCTCAGAATAGAGCATTTCCCCATACATTTCTTCTCTGAGTAGGAGGCATGGGATGGGGGGAAGATACAGACATATTCATTTTTGATTATGCTAAACAATCTCAAAAAAAAAAAAAAAATCAGAAGGTATCAAAAAAGGTTCATGGGGTTGAACTTGGAATTGCTCTTCATTCTTGTTTCATAGACTTTCTGCCTGCTGCCAGAATTGCTTTTTCACCGCTGAAAGCAAAGCAAAGTGACGCTTGTCACTAAATGGTTTTTGCTCTTGTGTAAGCATAGAGGAGGCTCCTCTTTTTTTTTTTGGCAATGTTATGGTGGCCCCAGGTCTAAGAAATGTGGTGAGCGTAAAGTTTTAAGACGTGCACAGGCAACAGCAAAGTATCAGAAAACAAGCAACAATGAAAAGAAAACACAGCCAGTAACCCTGTGGCATTGAAACTGAGCAAATGTTTGTCAGAGTGAGATTTTACTGGGCATCACCGAATAAGAATGAGTTGAGGTCACACTTGGCAAGATGAGGAACTCATTTCCCACTCCCCTCCCCCATATAAACAGCACAACATGGCAAAAGGGAAAAGAGGGAGGAACGGGGAGAGAGCTGTTTGCTGTAAACTGAACTTATAAAAATATATAAAAGCTCTGTTTGTTTTGTTGGACGGAGTCGGAGTCCTAGGACATAAATAGACAAAGGTTAAGGACGCTTGTGGGCTCCTCCTACACTGCAACTATGAACTGTACACAGATCCCTGCAAAATATTGCATAACCGCTTTGAATCTTCTCCAGCAGAGTCCTGTGGATTCGTTCCTCAAATCCTTACTCACACAAAACTTTTAATGAACTTTTAATGGGAGTTTTTGTTTGAGTAAAGAAGTTCAGAATTATGATCTTTGGTAACTTTAGTGCTTTGAGTATGTATACGAGGCATTCTGTGTAACGTACGGTTTCTTGTCTTAAAAGCTCATTGCATGTTCTATAACATAACACAAGCTTAACTACAAAATAGATGTTAAGACGTAAAGTGAAACAAAAGGCATGCCATCTAATGCAGAACATCGGAAAGCTAGGAAGTAGCAGTAATCGGTGTATATTTCACAAGTGTGCAGACAGTACTGTATGTGAATGTGACAGACGAGTGGATTTTAAATGTCCTCAGAAATGGGATAGATTTGCTGAATGCATTTAGTAGTGGTTTATTATTTTTATTACTGTAGCTGCTAGGAGTCCTCATCAGGGAGCAGAAACCCATTGTGCTAGGCATGGAGCAAACAGAGACCAAGATTGTCTGTATTCTAATTGCAAGTTGTAACTTGCTTCTCTTTGTTATGCGAACCTCTCTTCTCTTGGAAGAACAGAAAAGGATTACATATAATCTATTTGGAAATTTACTGGCATAACTTCCTATGTGGACATGCTTATTCAGAATAAGAGGGCCTTTTTTTTCTAGTTTAGTTTGTACCACTTCCAAAGTGACACGAACTAAACCAGAAAAAAGAACTCTTTTATTCTAGAATAAGGGTGTTCATGTAGGGAGTTATTCCATTGTGAATATACCATTATAATTACTTTGGTAAACTTTCACCATGTAAACAAGCCCTCAGGACCATCTGTCTATCCATCCATCCACACACCCACCCACCCCATTGCCTTTGATAAGTTCGAAAGGGGTAGCCCAGTTACTCTAGTCCAGCAAAACAAACAGGGAGTCCGGTGGCTGTCTGACGAAGTGGGATTTTCTCCCATGAAAGCTCATGCGATAAATAAATTTGTTAATCTTTAAAAATGCCACCAGACTCCTTGTTTTGTCTTTGATAAGGTTGCAAATTGTGCCCTCAAAAGAGAGGTCATTTGAGGTACCATTAGAATCTGGGCCTAGATATCTTACAAATAAAATGAGTGTCTTAAAAAAAGAAACAAACAAGAAACTAATTAAAAACCCCTCTTCATCCTTCCTCAACTGCTATGGGGCAAATAGGCATCATACAACCTAAAATACAGTAAGGAATGTAAGGAAACATTCTCTGGTATGTTCAAAGCATTTGATGCGTTTTGCCTCTAATGGTTAAGGGTATGGTCTCCTGAACAGAGGACTCTTCATTTATTTATTGGAACAAGATGCTTTTCAACATGTTTGCCCCTCCCCCCCAAATAACCCCAAACCAACCAACCAAAAACACCTGAGCATCAGCCAATTCCACAGACTTCAGTGGGATTTAAGTATGCGTTAGCACTCTTACAAATTGGATAGCTTGTTCTAAAAATGTAAATGATTTGTAAACAATGGGAGGATCTTAAAGTTATTTTCAGCAAACTATTACCACTTTGCCTTTAAAAGTGTTGGTCAAATGTATGTTGGTGTAAGCACGCATAATCATAGAATCATAGAATAATAGGGTTGGAAGGGACCTCACGAGGTCATCTAGTCCAACCCCCTGCTAAAACACAGGACCACTCCCCCTAAATCACCCCAGCCAGGGTTTTGTCTAACCGAGCCTTAAAAATCTCCAAAGATGGAGATTCTACCACCTCCCTAGATAGCCCATTCCAATGCTTCACCACCCTCCTAGTGAGAAAGTTTTTCCTAATATCCAACCTTGACCTCCCCAGCTGTAATTTGAAACCATTGCTCCTTGTTCTGTCCTCTGTTACCCTCGAGAACAGCCTAGCTCCCTCCTCTTTGGAGCACCCCTTCAAGTAGTTGAAGGTTGCTATCAAATCTCCCCTCAGTCTTCTCTTCTCTAGACTAAATAAGCCTAGTTCCTTCAGTCTCTCCTCATAAGTCATGTGCCGCAGCCCGCTAATCATTTTTGTTGCCCTCCGCTGGACTCTTTCTAATTTGTCCACATCCTTTCTGTAGTGGGGAGCCCAAAACTGGACACAGTATTCCAGATGCGGCCTGACCAGTGTCGAATAGAGGGGAATTATCACATCCCTCGATCTGCTGGCAATACTCCTACTGATGCAGCCTAATATGCCATTGGCCTTTTTGGCAACAAGGGCACACTGTTGGCTCATATTCATCTTCCCGTCCACCATAACCCCCAGGTCCTTTTCTACAGCGCTGCTACTTAGCCGATCGGTCCCCAGCCTGTAGCAGTCCGTGGGATTTTTCCATCCTAAGTGCAGGACTTTGCACTTGTCTTTGTTGAACCTCATGAGGTTTCTTTTGGCCCAGTGTTCCAATTTGTCCAAGTCTCCCTGGATCCTGTCCCTGCCCTCCAGAGTATCTACCATTCCCCCCAACTTGGTGTCATCCGCAAACTTACTAAGCACGCAGTCTATTCCATCATCAAGATCATTAATGAAGATGTTGAATAGAACCGGCCCGAGGACCGACCCCTGGGGCACTCCACTCGTTACTGGTTGCCAACCAGACATCGAGCCATTGATTCCTACCCGCTGAGCCCGTTGATCTAACCATTTTTCGATCCACATTACGGTCCACTCGTCCAACCCATACTTCCTTAACTTGCCGATGAGAATGCTGTGGGAAACCGTATCAAAAGCCTTGCTAAAGTCAACAATAACTCTACATTTGACTCGTTAGTGTTATAATCCTCTCCTGTCTGGAGTTGTCTTGATGACTTCCTGACAAGCACACACGTCATTCAAAAATTTCTGTTGATGTGTGATGGGCTCAGGAGAAATGAGCACTCTATTATGCTGAATGACCTTATTAGAAATACTTGTACTTCTTTACTTTCATTGCAGTGATTTATCTCTGGGTTTGAGTGGAGAGTAATGCATCAGACTTCATTGCTTGAAGTACATTGGCGTTCAGAATCAGGGCAGTTTAAAAGGAAGGTTGTGTAACTTTCAAAGGAAGGTCAAGTTTGTCAGGTTTCTTTATTTACATAATTGAGAATTACAAAAGTAAAATTTTCCATGTAACAATTACTCTACATGCAAAAGAGAGGAAAAAAACCACTGTACATTGCATGAAGAGGTGAAGGTTCAATAATAGCATTTCACAGACACTGCCTTGTAATTTTTATACCCAAAATTTGAGCTAAAGTAAACATTATAGAGAGTCTTCAGAATTCAATGCCTCTCGTTTTGTAAGTTCTACTTCACTGTTTCTTGAAAAGTTGAAAAGAAATAATTGTACCTAAATCAAAAAACCAGCAGGAGCCGCTGACTAGTATTTCCCAAATACTGTTTGCAGGGCTGTGCTGATCACCCCTAATGAGTCCGGTGCCCAGTGAAATAAACTAAAAAAAGTTTATTTAATTTCAGCTTCTGTAAGAAACAAAGAAAATATAAAATCCCACCCTGAAAGAATAACGTTAATGGTGAAATAGTTTCAAGTTTTTAAAAATATCACGAGTGAGCCAGCTGGATTACATTTGGAACTGTAACTTAAAACAGGGGTTGGTAACCCTCAGCAAAGCTGGCATGCGCACCTATTCACAGCGGCACACAAGGCTCCTGGCCCTGTGGTGCCATGACTGCTCCCAGGCCTCGGGCTGCAAGAACTGTGCGTGTGCTCTGGCTCCTGTCCCCTGCTGGCCCCGGTCCCCAGTTGTGGTGCAGAGCCAGTAGGGAAAAGGATCCACCGACCACCCAGTTCCTGTCCCCTGCTGTCCCCCAGCTGGGGGGTGGGGCCAGCAGGGAAAAGTTGCTATTGCATGCTGCAGCTCCTGGCCCTCGCTCCAGCATGTTCTGGCCCTGCCCCAGCACCTGCTGAGGATTGAGGGGTAGGGCTGGCATGGGGGAGGGAGGAGCTGGCACAGGGGCTGGCAAAAGTTGCCGGCTCCTCAGTTAAAAGTTTGAGTTCTAGATCTGACTCTGACACTGAACCCTTCTGTGGCTTTGGATAAGCTACTGCATTTCTCAACTTGGTTTTCTGCTATGTAAAATGGGAATAGTTCCAACTGCCCACAAAGTGTTGAGTCTTAATTAATATTTGTGCAACTCTTTGAAAGTGTGAAGTGCTAATTTAAGATGCCAGGTATCATGACCTATAGCCTGTTCCCACCATTACTTTAAATAGGATTTAATATAGGTAACATCTTGATAAGCATCTATCAATGTTTCATCGTTAAGCTTCAAAAATCTATTTGGAAGGAATTCTGTTGCTATGTCCTCTTTTTTTATTACAAGGTTCTTATGCTTTTTTTAAATGATTGAAGGCATTTGCCTGGCAACAAGAATATCTTTGGCTTCAGAGCTCATCCCTTCCTGCTCTTGTGTTCCTTATCTGAAGTCACAACCCACTGCATCCAATATCAAAACTAATTGTTGTCAATGTCAGACAGAGAATCATAGCTTCAGGAGGGGAGTAAGCAGCAGGGGAAACTGAATGTGAATATGTATCTGAACTTCTTTTATATTTAGTTTATGTTGTATCTCATTTTCTGAGAGTCTGGCTAAATCACCACTGTTTTCCCATTTTGATTCTAAATGCAATAAGCTCAATCCTCTACTCTTTCAGACCTCCATCTGGTGCAGCTGGGTCGGGAAGTGGAGACCCAAATTGTTCCCAAGAGGCCTATCTGCCAGCTAGTGATGGCTGGAGAGCAAAGGTGCTCTGCCAATGCCCCTGGGTAAATGAGGCTGCTAAGGGATGATGTGGAGCTAGTTCAGCCAAGTTTGGGGTATTCTCCTATACAAAGCAAATTCTCAGCTGGGTTTACAGATTCGTTGTGCTTTGGGAGTGGTGTGCAGAGTTTGGTGCATTATTTCTAATAGCATTGCATATATAGCAACAGCCAAAGGAAGTCTGTTCAGTCAGAATCAGTAGGCTTCTGTTATAGCAGACATCTGACTGAGAAAGCTTTTTTTTAAAGCCACACCAGACTAGTGCCAAGTAACTAAATAGCTGTTCTCACTACAAAATCTTTTGTCAGACACATTGTGCATGTTTTCTAGTAATACAAGCAGTAATATTTTATATTACTGTGCATGTCCTACCTAATGGTGTTGGGGGTGCAATTATAAATTCCTTAGTCCTCGTGTGTTGACAAGATCAACTTGCTTGATGTCGTTAAATGTCATTGATGAGAGAGGAAGGATTGTCCAAGGTCCTACCCTGGGACTACTGGGGACGTGGATTCAGTACCCTGCTCAGCCACAGACTTCCTGTGTGACCTTGGGTAAGTCATACAGGGTAAGTCTACAGTTCAAACAGTGCGGTGTAATTCCCAGTTTGGGGGAGACACGCCTGTGTTAGCTCTCATTGACCTACCACACTAAAAATAGAGTGTAGCTGCGATAGCGCTAATGACAAAAAGGACAGGCCACCCTAAGGGCATTTGGGATGGAAGGCATGTAGTTGGGGTGACTCATTTCTCCTGCCACTTCCACTCCCTCAGTTGAGCTCTGTTTCTAGCACAGCGGCGCAATCAGAGCTAGAACAGGTGTGTCTCCGTGAGCTGGATATTACACTCCACAGTTCAAAGTGTAGACATACCTTTAGTTTCTTGGGCTATGTCTACACTTACAAAGTTAAGTCGACTTTGTTAAGCTGACTTATCGATGTTGTTAAGTCGACTTAACAAATTGGCTACACTTTAAGTCGACTTTGTTAAGTTGACTTAACAGCAGAGATGGCCGTTACTGGCTTTAAGTTGACTTAATAAAGTCAACTTAACGTTAATCCCCATCTACACTGGCCTTAAATTGATTTAAGACTTAAGTCGACTTAGAAGGAAGTGTTATTAAGTCGACTTAAGCTTTCCTTAAGTCGACTTAAGAAAAGCCCAGTGTGGACACGGCTTTGTTTAGGTCAACTTAAGCGTCCGTAAGTTGACGATACTTGCCAGTGTAAATGCACCCTTGGAGTCTCAGGTTCCAATGTGTAAAATGGGAATAAGGCTACCTCCCTTAGAGGTACTGTGTCAATAAATATAGGGGGTTGAAAGGAACTTGGATACTATGGCAATGGGAGTCATGTAAATACCTAAGGTGGGCAGAGAAGTGGTGTAGGGAAAATAAACTCTACCAAGCACACACAGATAGTATGGTATATACTTAAAAATTGTCCTGTGAAGAGTGAGGTCTTGAAGATGAACTGTAAAATGACTGATACTTTCCATTTTAAGGTTTAGGAAATAGTTTCATGCTGTGTTTTTGAGTACATCATCTACAGTATTTTATCAGAAAATAGGCATGTTTTTACAGCTGTGTATTCCTTGGGGGCAGCAGAGAGAAAATGAATTATCATTTGGGTATCTGTAACCACAAAGGCAGTGACACACATGCTTGGCAGAGCTGAAATGTGAAAATTCACTCTATTGGCTGGGTGATATGCAACTCATTGTTAATTCAATCTCAGGGCGCTCTTCATCATTTTACAACATAGGAAGTCAGGGTTCAGGAAACGCTTATGCTTGCTTAATGCATGATGTAATTTGTGGTACACATGACTGAAAGCTGTATTCTTAGAAGAGAAAGTAGGATATAATGGAAGAAATTTCAGGAGCTGGGAGAAAATTAATAGATATCTTGGGTCCAAATTCTACAGTTCTTTGCAAATATATGTAGTTTTTCAAGGATGTAATCGAGCGTTTTCTTATTTGCATGAGTAAATCTTCTTTTAGAATTTGGATGATGCAATCTTTCAACATAGATCATACCAATGAGTTCACTTACAGAAGGGGTTTGAATGGAATTTATGGAGGGGGAAGATGATTATTTGGTATGTTTTTCAAAGATTAAAAAAAAAACCATTTTGCATGGTATAGATACCTCTCTCTCCTTAAGGTACTTTTATCTCTTAATAGTAATGACAGTAGATAGATATGGAAGTATTTTAAAGAAAAACAAGTCACTTTTTTATTTCTGAGTAATTGTTGCATGTCTTGGGTGTTGTAATAAGCCACAAAAACCCAAATGATTTTTAAAACACTTTCATAAGTATATTTTGTATGCTTCTTCACAACTTTCCATTTTAACTGGTGGCTCAATTTAACATCCATTTGCTACAATTACTAATTTCACTTCCACATTAGCTCCTTTCACAGGTGCTCAGAATAGAACAATAGCGGTCGTTAGGACATTATACCTCTGGGAAAACGGCACATACTGTATTCTTGAAGTGGCTTTAAAATCTGTTCTGTCGGATTTGAAAAATTAATTAAAAAGATTGA
The DNA here is from genome assembly GCA_007922175.1 of Pelusios castaneus. Taxonomy (NCBI): domain Eukaryota; kingdom Metazoa; phylum Chordata; order Testudines; family Pelomedusidae; genus Pelusios; species Pelusios castaneus. The sequence continues at coordinate 14,211,389 of ML685821.1, forward strand.
GGAAGAAATGGGAAACAGTGGTTCAGTTTTGTTAGCTTGCGTCTTGAAGGTACAAACAACAAAAGCAGATATCTTTAAAAATATATCTATGCCAAGTATAGTTGCTGGCATTCATGAAGTAAGGTGGTGGTAGTATCTTTTAAAACAGATTGATCAGAGCTATTTGAATTGTTTTCTTCTAGTTGGGTGCTCATGTTGCCAAAGGCAAAAATTACTGTCCATAGGCTTCCCCACTCTATATTTAGAACAAGAAGAGCAGAGACACTGTGCCAGCAGTGTAGCGATTCGCCCTTTGCGTTTCTGAATGGAAGAGGAAAGCATATTTTTCAAGCTTACGCGGGGGTCTTGGAGTACTGAGAAGAGCATTCTTGATATCATGGGAGAGGCGTTGGTTTGTATTGCTGAACAGCACATGGCGCTCTTCTCTGAGTAGTGCCCTGATAAGTGCTTCCCTTCAGATACGTTTGTGCCTGGGCACCTTTTGATTAGAGATTTTTGGTAACAGTGTCTGTCTGGCCCGGTCATGTGCCCTTTGGGTTCTTGAGATCTGCACAGAGGCTGTCTAGGGCTGCATAGGTGACCTGCCCTCAGTTTCTTCTTAACCGCCTTCAGCCTGAAATGGAGCATAGAGTGCTCCTGTTCTCTTCACAATAGTTTTAGTGTAGTTAGTACTGTTAGCGCTTGTTAGTCCGTTTGTTAATAGTTGTTGGTGGTGCTGTTTATCCTTTTCATTTTCCCCCCCATTAAGGGGCTGTTCTGGCCTTTATTCTGGGGTATATTGGGATCCCTGGGGTTTAAGAGGTGTCTTTCCTGCCTTGATGCTACCTCTGCTGTTTGGGAGACATCCCTAGCAAGTGTAAAATCTGCAGGTTCTTCAAAAGTAAATCTCAGAAAAATAGGAAGAGGCTCCAGGGATAGAAGCACTACTGCACCATCCATCTCCAGGTCTCAGTTACCAAAAGCCTGAGACAAGACAGCTTCTGCATCAGTGTCGACGGTACAGAGCGATGTGTTATTTGAGTCTCTGGCTGCCAGTAAGGAGATTAGGAGCACAAGATCTCCTAAGAAGACTGTCACTCATCCACAAGAAGGCTACAAAGATCTCAGGTTCCCAGGGAAGTTTCACAGAAGTTTCAGGAGGCTCTGGTGCTGGGATAGTGTCAGAAGTGTCCTTGAGGAGCCCAGGCCACAAAATGGGACTTGGTTCCAAGGTTGTCTTCTACTTTGAGTACCTCTATCCAGACTAATGGAGAACCTTCCTCAAGAGGTCTGCACTACTGAACCCTAATATATCTCTGGTACCTATAGCAGTACCACATCACTGTGAGGTACTGGTAGCATCTCATGTTTCTGTGGGACCGATGGAGTCTTCCCTTGTCTATTCTCTTGCCAAGCGTTTGGTACCCACAGCATTGCTACCAAAGTCAATCTCCATAGTCTTGCCTAATTCCCTTCCTTGTACCATCAGTACCTCAGGAGTTGAGGTATTCTAAGGACCTCCTTATTTCCAGTGAGCTAGAATAATTGTTGCTTTGTGATATTGGACATTTATCCCTATCAAAATCCACTCAGTCACCGACTCTTCATTCATTGAGGCCACCTTACTCACCAACTTCTACCATTCAGGGTGATCAGTAGTCCCCTCTTCTGGATTATGCTGAGGAAGACACTTGTGATTCACGGATATTGGTACAGGGCTGTCCTGTTCGTTCTTGTTGGCATCATTCTTCTACACATATTGATACGATGGATGAAAAAAGAACGCAACTTCTGACCACCTGGTATGACCTTATGGCCTTGTAGGAATCTTCAGACACTATCATGTATAGTTTGACAGCCTTTACTCTCTCATGGATGGAGTATAAACAGACACGTTCTGTTCAGCCTCCACTGCCACCATCACAACCACAAGAAGAAAGCTTTGAGGAATGGGAAGCAAGGGTTGATAAGGAGGGTGCCCCCTCTTATAAATATATCATTGTCATCACCTGATGAGGTTGTCATGTTCCCACTGCTGGCTATAGTGGATGACTTCAGAGAATTTCAAGGACAGATAAAATGCTTTGTTGATATGCTTCAAATTCCATTAGAGGAGGTCCAGGATTCACATAATAAATTCCTGGACATCTTGCACACCAGCTTTTCAATGGTAGCCATACTTGTCAATTAAGCATTACTGGAGCCTGCTAAGACCATGTGACAGATTCCATTGACTGCCCCACCTCCTTGCAGGAGTGTGGATAAATGGCACTATGTTCCAGCCAGTTTTTAGTTCTTCATCCTGTACTGAACTGCCTGGAAATGAATGCAGTTACTGAATGTGGTATACAACACAATGCTAAGTCTACTCCTTTTGACAAAGACCCAAAGAGGTTTGACCTCTTTGATTGTAAAATTTTCTCCTCTTCCACTTTACAATTTCAAATAGTGAAAATCAGGTCCTATATCAAAATGAGTATTTGATCTGCAATATATTTAATGCCTTTTATTGATCATCTACCAGAGAAGTACTGTGTTCAATTCAAGGCTATTATACAGGAGAACCAGCTTTTAGTCAGAACACCATTGCAGTGCTCCTTAGATACAGCCAATACTGCAGCCTGAAATAAGTCCACCACAGTTATGATGTGATGAGCACCTTGGTTATAGCTGTTGGGCTTCCCTTGGGAGTTGCAGAGAACTGTTGAGGAACTTCCTTTTGACAGTCATTAATTGATTGCAGAGTCTACAAGTGACTTCCTTCACATCTTGAAGGATTCAAGGACTGCTCTACAATTCCCTCAAGAGCTGTACCCCTGCAAACAGAAGGAAGTGTAGCAAGCCTCAGATGGTGCAGAGATCTTGCTCAGCCCATTTTTCTAGCTTTCATAGACCACTAGACCCACTGGTCAAGAGGCCTCAGTGTTTGAAAAAGCTATCTGCTGCCACTGCTGTTGTTCTGAATGCTTGCACATGTCCATTTTAGCGTAGGTGTGTTTGTGCCCTGAGCACAGCTTCTGGAATAGTTTTCCTTAATGATATCCATTGGGTCAGCTCCAGTGCCCTCTGGAATGATGCACTCAAAGCACTGGTATATAAGGGATCCTGCTCCCCTTCGGATCCTTCTTACTGCCTATATTGCTTGCTGGAATCCCTCATTGCTTAGGCCATCCTTCTCTTAGAAGATTTCTTCCAAGTTTAGTGTAAATATTTCATATCGGCCAAAAGGTATGAATATTTCTTTTCACATCCTCCCCCAGGATCCAGGAAGCCTTACTGGATCGCTGTGACTTCAATATGTGGGAATCTGACAAAATTCAAGGACCTACTTCCCCAAGACCCCAGAGTGGAGTTCCTAACAGAGGAAGGGGAGGTAATGGCTTATGTGTCCCTGCAAGCGGCCTTGGGTGCTACTTGATGGCTACAGTGTTAACAATGTGCAGGAGCTCCTGGATGCCAACCTCAGGGCCCGCTCATGAAATGCAGTAAACGAATCAGGACTTCCCATTTGGGGGATCATTGCTTTTCTCAGAGCAAATAGATGCTAGACTGCACAGCTTTAAGGGCTTTAAGGCAACCTTGAAATCCATAGTAGCAGGATCAAGGAAGCAGTACAGGCTGCAACAGGTGAGCTGTTACTTCCCTCAGACCGCCAGGTAGGACTAACAGAGGAGAAAGAACAGAGGGTTCAGGTGTAAACCCCTCCCCCCAATGTCCTCAGCAGGATTTACACAGATAACACCCAGGTATTTGAGATATTGAAAGCACTGAGGTCAGCATCACAGTTCCCTCTACATTGGCTCCAGCTACCTCCCTTGTTCACCAGCCACCTTTCTACTTCCTGGGTACCTGGACCCAGATCACTTGAGACTTCCTTTCCCCTGCTGACCCCGGCCCCCAGCTGGGCAGCGGGGCCTGCCAGGGAAAAATAGTTAGCGGTATGCGTACCGGCAGAAAAAAAGCCCTGGGTAGTCAAACAATAAAATGCTAAATGACAAAGCCAGATACCACCACCTACATGTGTTTGGACTGAGGGAGCAGAGGGAGAATTTAGCAAAGATTACCAGGACGTATCAATAGCTCCTCAAAAAGTGTCTCAGTTTTGGCAACTTTGAATGAGAGCCTTATGTGAATTTTGAGTGGAGTTTTTAAAAAATCGATTCATTTTCAACACACCCAATGGAGTTTCATAATGCAAAGGTTTATTTGCGTTTCTTTAAATATTTTGCCCAACAGTACTTGTATTGGTGTAATTATTTTTTACACAAACTGTATTTAGATTACATTTCTCACTTGTACCTTCAGAGGCAGCCAAGTTCAAATGGAAATGCCTTATTTCCTTTTAGCAATTTGGATGAAATTGTATCTAGTCAAATAATACAAATCAGATTGTCTTTCTGCCCACAGCCAGTAATTTACAATTGATTATTTTCAGATGGTTTCTTTGGGAAAATGGCCCATTTTCCACAGAATGACTGTAAAGTTTTGGGGGACCAAAGCCTAAAGGTGGTAGTTGTCATCACCCGACCTCCCTTGCATAATTTGTTTGACTGCCAAGGTTCCACAGGAAGACAACAGAGTCCTGTGGCACTTTTAAAGACTAACAGATTTATTTATCGCATGAGCTTTCATGGGAGAAGATCCCACTTCATCAGACACTTTGAAGATAGGTGTGTCTGAGTGTGTCAAAGTGTCTGATGAAGTGGGATCTTCTCCCACGAAAGCTCATGCGATAAATAAATCTGTTAGTCTTTAAAAGTGCCACAGGACTCTGTTGTCTTTCTACAATAGACTAACATGGCTACCCCTTTGGAAGGTTCCACAGGGTGAGACTGCACTGAGTTGTATGGCCATAACCAGGGTTTATTATGAAACTAAGCATTGTATTTTCCCTTCTTATTTAATGTTACATTTAATACTTTCACTCCATTAGCCTGCTTAATCTCTTCAGCGCTTTGTAAAGCTCTTAATGTCTGTATAAATGCTCACTTTAACGCCTCTCTCTCTACATTACTCATTTTCCAAAGTGACACATTTCTCAGCTGACTTTTCTCTTGGAGGCTCTGAGCTTATCTTTGTGCTTTTAGCTATTATTACTGTTTTCTCTCTGCTCGCCGAAGGGTCTTATTTTTTAATGTTCTGGTGGCATTTAACAGATCTTTGCTGTGCCTTCCCAAGCATTCTTTTACTTATGTATTCTAGCTATTTTTATTTCCCTTACGTTGTTGGATTTCTATTTAGGAGATAATTTTCAATTATGATCTAATATTTTAGATTTTTTTTCTTTTATTGGTTAGTATTACTTACTGTAGCTCCCCGTGATCCCAGTCTCCCCATATCACTTCCCAGGAAGTCCACAGTGACCTCCCTTGGATCTAATCCTTGGTAACTTTTAAAAATTTGAACCTTTTCAATACCATTGCTAAACTGCTTGGTTATAATTTTTGATAGCAAAGCTACACATATTATAAACTATACGTTCCCTGCTCCAGACAGATAGAACCCAAGTCATGGGCACCATTAGGTTGGAATTCCCTCAGAGACCTCTTTGCACTTGATTTTCCACCTCAAGACTCAGTTTGACTCCAGATTTCCTCAGTTGGGTATCTTTATTTGGGCATGTAGTAAATAAAGCAACTCTGAGTTAATCAGATTGAAGCATAGGAGGTGGGTATAGGGAATACCACACAGCCAAAACTGCACAGAAAATATCTTCTTTTATAACCCATGTACACATTACATTGCTTTTACTATACATAACTACACATTTGGAATTGCCTTGATTCTTTTATTGGAGACAGTCCCTGTACAGTATGCTCTGTCCGTGCACTGGCCATGCACAATTTACTCATTACCTTCTCTTATGTTCCAGGCTTAATCATCATTGTTATTCTGTCTACTGTGAGTGTTTTCTTCTGTGTTCCCCCTTATTTTAGCTAATTAAAACATTCTGTCTCTTAGCGTACTGAGCCATTTACCTATTTTAGTTAGCACAGACATTCTGTTTCCAGCTAATTCATTCACCTCCCTAATCTGGTCTCCGAAAAAATGAAGCCTCATCCATATATAATGACTCATGTCAAGGCAGGTGGACAGTAGTCAGCCTAATATTTACATCTTCACAATCTTTCTGATTTTAGGACTGTTGATTAAGGAATATTTGTTCTACATGTTACATGGAAGGTTATGAGTTTACTCATTCATCACACAAGCAATCTAAATTAAAGTGTAAGCAGGAGCTCCCTTTCTGTCATCTGATTTCTGAATCACTATTTAAGGGAATCACCACATACTATAGATCGGTACTTAATAGTGTGATTTGTTTCTGAAATATTTTGTTAATAGCTTTGTAACTAAGACTTTTTCTGGTTTGCTTTGGTAAGCATATCTGTTCGATGTACTTTTCCGACCTCTCCCCCCAGTGTAGATGCCTGCAATCGTTCTTTATGGCTTTGATATTGTTTCCATTGGTTTACATGAAGAAATAGCATATATTTTTCCTTTTTAATGCCTAGGAATTGGATGCTGTATTAACTATCGGGTAAAACCACAACACTTAATGATGATTCCCTGCCCCCACCGACATCAGATTTTTTTCAGTGTGTCCATACTGATCTTGGAGTTTATTTTGCCGGTTGCCATTGGCATCACTAGACAGGAGCATGGCTGAGGGTTGCTGTGTTGATGATGGGAAGGGGTCAAAGTTCTGGGTTCCTCTGGGTCCTTGGTATCCTCACAACAGAGTAACGGTACCTGCATTGACAAGTATCCTTGCTGGTTCTCAGACTTGCACAGTCACAGCTTGTGGGGAGGTGAATCCAACCTTGGAAGTACTAACACTCTTTATCTTTTGTGTGTAGCTCTAGATGTCTCATTCATTTGCAGGACAGGAAGGTGAGAAGATGTTAACATTGCTATGTATATAGACAGATGGAATCCATTGGTCTCTTGAGAGTGAAGTGTGTTTGGAGAGCAGCTGGTACTTTACTTTGTGTCACTGGTCCAAGTAATGAAACCAAAATAAAAATGAGGACTCAACTTTTTAATAGCGCATTTTGCCATTATTTGGAAAAAACAACTGGGTTCAGTTAGCATGAGAAATTTCAAAGTAATTTTGTCATAGGCCAAATGATGAATCAGCTCAACCTAATTTTTTCATATACAGAATCATAACTATGAATTACATTAGAAGAATTAGTCTTCAGTCTAGCAATCCTTATAAATCCTTTAGAACAAATAGGTTTTTAATATACGTGTTGTTCATACCTTGAAGATGTGGTTATAGAAAAATGCTGAAGGGAAAATGACATCAATTTAATCCACAGATCAGTCCCCTGAGAAAATTCTGGCTGAGATCTACTAAAAACATATTTTACTACTTCTGCTTAGTCTTACTTCTCTGGTGCAGGTGCCGGAAAGTTCCTTTTTGCTTTCTGCTTCATCAGCACGATTGTTCATTACCTTCCAATTTCAGAATCTTTATTATTGCTGAAGCCAGAAAGAATGCTTCATGTGTGACATCAGGTTGAGTTAGCTAGGTTAGCAGTGCTCTTCCTGTGGCAAATTTAACATGGAACCTACTGAAAACAATAGATGTGGAACTCCACAATCGTGCTGATGCTGCAGTTGCTGTTCACAGCTGGACTGCACTTCGAATGTGCTGCCAGGGCAATGGTATGCTAAGAGGATATTGAGAATGAAAAAGGTCCAGGAGGCGACAGATTGTGAAACCAAGCATGGAGCCCCAGAATTTTAGTACTGGCTTTTTCTTGGATGTGATTTCTGTCCTTGAATAAGTCAAATAGCCTATCTGCCTCAATTTCCCCCATCTGAAAAATAGGAGTGGTAACGCTTATTCACTTCACAGGAGCATAGTAAGGACTAATGTTTGTACAGTACTTGCAAGGAGGAAAATATTATAGCTGTGAAGTGTTACCATCTAAATTTCAAACGATGATGTTTCAGTTTTTGTAACTCCAAGAGATCTTGGTGCGTAGGCAATCTAGCCAGTTTTCACCAAGATCCTGCCTCTTAACCTATTTTTCCTAGCTAGGTTGTGTGGTAAAAAGAGTGGAGTGATTTGCCCAATATGTCTCGTTGAGTTGGTTGCTCAGTCACAGCAAGAATCCAAAATCTTGTGTTTCCATTAATTGTTTTTATGACTTGTTCTCACACCTGCCTTGTATCTTGCTTGTCTCTCAGGTAGTTTTGGCTCATTGGATGAGTTTTAAATTTATTTAAGGATTCATTGCATCTATCCAGACTCTTCGTAAAGAGTCCATTGCTTGGTATCTAATCCCTTGGTGGTGGTACCTGGACATACTTCAAAGATGGGGCCCTAGTGAACTGATAGACTTTGACCGGCAGTCACTAGCCTTATGAATTCAAAGGTGCAGTATGGAACCTCCCTTTCTCTGTGTGGGCCAATAGGCAATGTGGATGCTTAAGTTCCTAAGTAAGAAGCATTTCAGAAAAGTTGATAGATACAGCAAATTTGAGACTTAGGTTGCTCATTAGGAGAAAGCAAAATTGCCTTATTTTGGTGTTTTTTGGGCCGGGTGAGAGGGCTTCCACTTTCCTTACTTAACATAGAAGTAATACCTTTATCTCTTCCTTAGCTTGTCTCAACTGCATTGTTGATCAAAAGAAGCAAGCAAATCTAGTCTTTCTTAAAGGGTCATATAACAGGGTGTTCAGAGTTAAGAGCTAACTCAGCACCCTGTAGCTCTAATGTCACCAATATAGGTTACGTTGGATCTAACAGGAAGATCAATTAACTGAGCAGAGCTACATCTGAGGGGCTAAATTGAACGGTGAAACAACCCCAGTAACTGGGAGCATATAAATTGAGAGGAAGGAAGTGCTGGCAGGAAGCTCCTCCAAGCTTATGCAGCCCTGAAGAAGCTTGTCTTTTTCACCAACAGAGTTTGGGTCAGTAGAAGATATTTACTCATGGACTTTGTGTCTATGGTATCCTGGGACCAATACAGCTACAATAACACTGCAAAGATGACTAATAAAATGTCATTTCTATATTAAAATTTGTGTTTTTATCCTTTTTCTTGTGTTATCACTTTTTTTTCCTGGCAAACATCAATTTTCTCCTCTGAGCCCCACCATGGTTTGTTTGGCTTACTTCCTTTCTTGTGCGCCAGCATGCTGAGCAATGCCAGCTG
>ML685821.1:14220553-14243333 GCA_007922175.1 Pelusios castaneus
TCCGTGAAGGGTACTTTTAGTATCACACCTCCTGCAGTGATCACATCAATTATTACTTTGGGCGCCACACGGGCTTTTGTCTCTTCTTCAAAACTGAGTGGCGGGAAAAGGGTTTAGCCACCCCTATTTTAATTTGAATAACTTCTTTAAAAAAAAAGGAACTCGATATAATGGTCCAGATCTTGGTTGAAGCAAAGAGAGTACAGTGTAGCTTAAATAAAAGATGTGCAAAGGTGGCTTTAAGATGCTCAGTTCAGCGGTCCTGGACTGCCTGTGAACCAGTTGGTTCGTCAGCATACAACGCAGCAGGAAGGCTAATTCAAAGGATTGTTCTAATTGGCCGTAACTGTCAGTGGGATAGGGTTTGTGCATAGGGTACTGAGCTGGGACTCAGAGACCTAGGTGCGATTTCTGGCATAGTCACAGACTACTTTGCTTTATGGGGATCCCACTTCTCTGTCACATGGGGTGGTGACAGCACATAAAATCTAGTCATGATTGTGAGGCTTCCAGATACTACAATAATGAGGGGCATATAAGTAACTAGAAAGAGAAGATCTCCATGTGGCAGCTGGGGATCATCTGAACCTAGGGAGCACCATAAATGCTAAACAAACTCTACCACCACACCTCCTCTATAGTAGGGTGATGGTTTTTCCCCCCATTGCTACCTATGGTAGTTTTATGGCCACCTTGTGCTCATGATGCAACGTAAAGCAGCTTCATTGCAATGCATAGTCTGGGTCGCCATTGCCAATTCAGTGTACTTCTGTTCCTGTGCATCTTCTCAAATATGGTGGTGCATGGCTCTGCCACATGGAATTTGAGGAGCCATTCGTTCTGTACCAAAAGCTCTGCTAAAGTCAAGGTATATCATATCCACCACTTCCTCAAAGCCACAGATCTGGTCATCTCATCATAGAAGTCAGTCCAGATTGGTCAAACAAGACTTGCCCTTGGTGAATTCATGCTTCCTGTTCCTGATCACCTTACTCTTCCCCTGGTGCTTCAAATGGATTTCTTGAGGACCTTGTTCATGATTTTTTCCAGGGACTGAGTTGAGGTCTGTAGTTTCCTGGATCCTCCTCCTCCTCCTCTCTTGCAGATGGGCACTATATTTGCCTGTTTCCAGTTGTCTGGGGTCTCTCCTGCCCCCCCATTCTCCACGAGTTTTCAGAGATAATTGTCAATGGCTCTGCCATCACATCAGCCAACTCTCTCAGCATTCCTGGATGCATACCATCCAGCCCCACAGACTTGTCTATGTGCAGCTTTTCTAAAAAGTCCTGAATCATTTTTTTCACGATCGAGGGTTGAACACCTCTTCACTATTCTGGGCTGCCCAGTGCCAGGGGTGTAGGAATGGGTGGGCCCAGGTGGGCCAGCGCCCACCCACTTGGTCCTGAGGCCCGCCCACCTTTGCTCTTTGCAGCAGCACAAACTTTTCTGCCATGGCTGCAGGGCTGCCCAGCAGCTAACGGCCACAAGTGGGGCAGAGGTGCTGGTACCAGTGCCTCTGCTCCGCTTGCAGCTGTGGGACCCAACAAAGTTTCCGCTGCTGCCATCCCAGGTGCATGGCTATCCTTTTGGGGGCTGAGGGGGAGAGTGGGGGCAGCTGGAAGCTGCCCTTGACCAGGACCAACCTGCACTTGCAGGGGTCTGGCCAGAAAACAGGTGCTGGCTACATCCCTGCCCAGTGCAATAGTCTGGGAGCTGACATTGTCTTTGAAGACAGAAACAAAAAAGCATTGAATATTTTAGCTTTTTTCCACATCATATGTCACTAGGTTGTCTTCCCCATTCTGTAAGGGGCCCCACACTTTCCCTGACTTCCTTCTTGTTGCTAACAAATCCTTTTTGTTACCGTTGATGTCCCTTGCTAGCTGAAATTCAGTTGTGCTTTGACCTTCCTGATTTCACTTCTGCATGCTTCAGCGGTATCTTTGTACTCCTGCCCGCTCATCTGGCCAAGCGTCCACTTCTTGTAAACTTCCTTTTTCTGCTTAAGTTTCCTGAATATTTCTTTGTTAAGCCAAGCTGATCACCTGCCGTATTTGCTGTTCCTTCTGCTCATTGGGATGGCTTGTTCCTGCATGTTCCCTAAAAATCAAATCTAATTGAAATCTGAGTGCCTGAAAAATCAATGTTTTTAAAAATTGAAGGTGTAGACAGCAAAAATGTTGCCATCCTATATAACACGGCATATCTAAATGGTTTTAACCAGTTTTATTTATTTATTTTTCTTTATTTTGAGAAATAGAATGTCATCTGAATGAAGCAGTAGCCCATGGCACAAATGAAGGGGGTTGAGTGTTAAATTGCTGCAGGGGAAAAGGGGTTTAAAATGGAAAAAGCCAGTTAGACTTGTAACATTTACAAATCACTGCTGCTCTTCGAGTTATACTGGATACATGTAATGTGCAGTAATAGGGCTAAATTACTCTTCCTGGTAATCATCGTACAGACTGCCAGTACTCCAAGTTTCACAGTCTCTGCTTCCATTAACAGACCCTACTGAGTGACCATCTAGGAAAAATATTACTAAATAGAGGGAATGAAGATATGTTTTAACAAGCATACAAAAGCCAAGTGACAGGTTACATATCACTGAACCAACCAGGCGGGTAACTCTTTAGCCATCAAGTCTGACAGTCTTCTTGTCTTTTCCCAAAGGGGGCAACATCTGTGAATCTTGGTTAAGTTGTTTATAGGCTATGTGGAGACATGAACCTCCTGAGGAAATGGACGAGTTCCTTTTAATAATGTTGTTAGGGAACCCAAGAGAGAGAAGTTCCAGAGGAGTAGCCGTGTTAGTCTAGTTCAACAGAACAAACAAGGAGTCCTGTGGCACTTTTTAAGACTATCAAATTTCTTTATCGCATCAGCTTTCATGAGTGGAATCCCATTTTCATGCATCTGATGTAGTGGGATTCACCCATGGAAGCTCATGTGATAAATAGATTTTTAGTCTTTAAAAGTGCCACTGGACTCCAAGAGAGAGAAGCCAGTCAGAGTAAAGGCCTGGGTGAGTATCTGTGTGAATAATAACGAAAGTCCTGTGGAACTTTAAAGACTAACAAGTTTCTTCAGGCATAAACTTTCATGGACTGCAACCCACTTTGTCAGATACATGAAGTGTGGAAACTACACTTAGGAGGTATATATATACTTTCAAGGGTGAGAAACATTACAGTGGGGAGGGCAAGTGCTAACAGTCAATTCAGTTAAGGTAGATGAGGCCCAGTCACAACAGTTAATTAGAAAGTGAAAATGTGTGAAGGGGGCAATTACTTATTATAATGAGATAACCATTCCAAGACCCAGACTGGGTCTGATTGTGTCAATTAGTATATTAGTTCCAGCTCTGCAGTTTCATGCTGAAGTCTGTTTTTGAAGTTCTTTTGTTGAAGTATGGCAACTTTCAAGTCTGCTACAGAGTGTCCAAGGAGATTGAAGTGCTCTTCTACTGGTTTATGGATGTTATCATTTTTTATATCTGATTTGTGTCCACTTATTCTTTTGCGTAGGGACAGTCCGGTTTGGCCAATGTACATGGCAGATGGGCAATGCTGGCATATATCACATTAGTAGATATGCAGATGAATGAGCTCCGGATGGTGTGGCTGATGTGGTTAGGACCTGTGGTGGTGTCACTAGTCTCAATGTGCGGGCAGATTTGACAACAGGGTTTGTTGCAGGGATAGTTTCCTGAGTTAGTGTTCTTGTTATATGGTTTCTTGTGTGGACTGGTCCAGGCTGAGGTTGATGGTGGGGGGAAATTGTTGAAATCAGAATGGAATTTTTCAAGGGACTCTTTCCCATGGGTCCAGCTGATGAAAATGTCATCAGTATAGCGTAGGTAAAGAAGAGGTACTTGGGGGACAAGATTTGAGGAAGTGATGTTCTAGGTCACCCATAAAAAGTTGGCATACTGGGGTCCATGCAGGTACCCATAGCCATGCCACTGGCTTGAAGGCATAGATAGTCTCCAAAGACTACTCTGAAGTAATTGTGGATCAGGAGAAAATCACAAAGTTTGACTACCAGGTGTGCTGTGTCATCATCTGGGAAACTTCCTGATGGCTTTTAGTCCATCTTTGTGTAGAATGTTGGTATAGAGAGCTTCTACATCCATAGTGGCTTGGATGGTGTTTTCTGGGAGACCACTGATGGATTGTAGTTTTCTCAGGAAGTCAGTGGTATATCACTAAGATAGCTAAGAGCACTGGTGGCATAGGGCCTGAGGAGAGAGTCCACATAGCCTGACAATTCTGCTGTGAGAGTGCCAATGCCCGAGATGATGTGGCATCTAGGATTCCCGGGTTTGTGGATCTTGGCTAGCAGAATACCCCTGGTTGAGGCTCTTGTTCCTGTTTACAGTTTCTTACCAACTAATTAATCGTTGTGAATGGGCCTCATCAACCTTAACCGAATTGACTCTGTTAGCACTTGCCATCCCCATTGTATTTATTCTCACCCTTGCAAGTGTATATTTACCTTCTAACTGTAGTTTCCACTTCATGCATCTGATGAAGTGCGTTGCAGCCCATGAAAGCTTATGCCTGAAGAAAATTGTTAGTCTTTAAGGTGCCACAGGACTATCGTTGTTTTTGCTGTATACAGACTAACACAACTACTCCTCTGGAACTTATCACCAGGTGTGTATAATGGAAAGACACAGAAAAAAGCAGACCATGATTCACAGTAAGTCAAGCATGTTGAAGTTTTTTGAGATTTTAAAATGGAGCACTTGAAAAATGAAGTCAGGAATGCAGAGTAAAGCTTGTTGGAAGGCAACAAAGGCAGAGTGGCCATGGGCTGTTGCTGTAAAAGACTTTTAAAATGTGTCTTCTGTGACAAATCTATTAAAAACAAATGAAATGAGGAAAGACATTTGAACATTATAAATGCAAAGCCTCCCCAGCAGCAAGGGCAAGATTTTGTTTCTCCTAGTGCCAGGGAATTAACATGCACTAAGTACTCCTTTTGTGCAGGTTACCTGCATTGCATATAGTTGTGCTGGGGGAGGGTAGCCCTTGGGGGCTGCTACTCAGCTTCCTCACAGTGGAGAGTGTGGAGCCTTGATTCTGTGGGACCCCCATCCAAAGATGACCTGATAAGGAGGGAGAAGTTGTCTGCCGAGGTAAAGGACTGGTGCTAATCCCCTACCCCCCGTCTCTCAAGTCCACACTAAGACAAAGCTGGGAAGCAAATTGTGATTCTTGTATTTGAGTCCAACTGGTCTACTCTGAGGCACTGAAACTACCGGTACATGCTACTCTCTACTTGGGACTAGTGACAAATACAGAATCTAACCTTAAACTAGGAGTATCTGATGATTGTAAAGGTAGACTGATCTAATTAGAGGATACTGCATAGCAAATTTACAAGGGTAGAGAAGAAACATTTTTCCTAGAACCCTAATAGCAAAGAGAGACAGATGTAGAAAGTAAACCAAATAATTCTAAAAGGAGATAAGAAAACAATGTAGAAATCTTTTGCTCCATTCAGGCACCCCCCTATTAGTGTGAGGTACTTTATTGGGTATTTCTGTTGGCCTCTGTAGTATCAGATCTGAGCAACTGCTAAAGACAGGAATGGGACATGCAGGACCAAAGCTGGTAAACACCACATTCCTGCTTGTTGTAGCAATTGATTTATGTCACTTCAGCCAAATGAAATAGTATTGTAACCAAGCCCAGTTATCTGATGCTGTATCCTTTGTAAGAGGCTGGTCGTGATGAGACATTTTTACATTGCTATCCAGATCCCAGGTCTGTGTTGCTCCCCTGCCTGCAGTTGATGAGGTAAATAATTTACTTGCAAACTGAAAGTGTTTCCCACAAGAATTCCAAGCTGGTTTAAGAATGAGTGTTAATTATTCCCTCCCTCTTCTCCTCAGTGAGGATAAATAGAAGATCTTTGTGGCATTTTAGCATGTTTGGCCATTTCACTTAAAGTTGGGAGTCTTTTCCTTCTTTATGATGCCAAGTTTGAAAGGGGTAGCCCTCTTAGTCTAGTCCAGCAAAACAAACAAGAAAGTTGGGTGACACTTTTAAAGACTAACACATTTATTTATTGCATGAGCTTTCGTGGGGGAAAATCCCACTTTGTCAGATGTGCTTTCGGGGGAGAAAATCCCACTTTGTACCCCATCTTCAAGCATCTGACAAAGTGGGATTTTTCCCCATGAAATCTCATGCAATAAATAAAATTAGTTAGTCTTTAAAAGTGCCGCAAGGCTCCTTGGTTGTTTTCCCTTTTTAGTCACATTGGGTTGCATCGAGCAAGTCTTCACAGCCCTGATGGGCTGGCAGTGTGATCTAGTGGATAAGGTACTGGTCTGGGACTTGCAAGACCTGGGTTCGGGTTCTGGACCTGCCATTGACCTGCTGGGTGATCTCAGGCAAGTCACCTCCCTCCATTTGCCTTAGTTTTCCTATCTGTAACACAGGGATAATGACACTGATCTCCTTTTGGAGTGCTTTGAGATCTAAAGATGAAAAGTGCTGGATAAAAGCATGGTGGTCTTATCATTATTATTGATGGGTTCATTTTAAGGGGCTCCATGACAACTTTTTGGAGGAGGAAAAGGAAATTAAAATGTAATTTTATTTTAAACCTATTTATAGAGTTAAAATGTTCGGATCTTGGGGGGAAAATGTTGTAAAAATAGTTAAATCTACATATACCCCTGCCTCTCCCTGCAGGAGATACAACATGCTACATTCCTAGCTTAAGTTAGTTTACAGACATTCTTGTAATTTTTAACTTCATGGATTCCCTGCCATTTTTAAAACCATACCATGCAGCTCAAAAAAATGTAAAGTGCAAACTAAATAATAAACTTGCTGAATCTTAGCTAAGTAACCTGTATGTCAGTCCTCCTTCCTGCCATAGTGTGAATATGAACTGCATAGGGGAAACGGTAGAATTAACACTAACGGCACTCAGGACAAGTCAGTGTTTGGTTCTGACTTATTTGGCAGTGTTTTCTTAAATGTTCTCCCCCATTTATCCTTAACAGTTGGATCTTTGCTTTAAGTTATGTCGACACTGCAAAGTGTGGTATAATTTGCAGCTTCTGTAGCCATACATCTGTTAACTGTATTGAAGGTAGCTTGCTAAAAATAGCGGTGACAATTCAGTATTCGGTATATAGCTAAGCCTGTGCATACCTGAAAGGAACAGGTGAGCTTGTACAGTTTAACTACGCTGCTATAAAAACCTATGGGCATGGCCGGGGCTGGTTCACTCAACTCAGGGTTGTGGGGTTTGGGTTGTGATTGGTACACCCTCAGTTTGCCAGAAGGCTTCCAAGTAGGGAAGTTTGAAAGTTCAGGTTTCATGGATTCTCCTGCTCAGTTGGTTAGTAATGAGCTGTTGGCTGGGAGCAGAGAGGCAACAACTGACTGAGAACCCAGGTTTGTCCGAGATAAACACATATTTTATTTCAAGATCTTATAAATCACACTGTTAAGATAAACTTGCTGGTAACAGAGTTTGCATTATCTGTATCTGAGTTCACAGATTTCTGCATAATCAGCACTGGTTTAAGGTGTGATATCTTGCAATTCCTTAGTGCCTTTGATCTGGTCTACACTACACAGTTAAGTCAATATAAGCTGCCATGCCTTGACCTAGGTGTGGAAGTGTCTTTTAGTTACAGTTGGCACCTGCTGACATAAATGCCCCTGTGTCCATTTAATAACACCACCTTCCTGAGTGGCATAGAGTTACAGTCGATGTAATTAGGTAAATGCAGACACAGCGTTGCTTACATCGACAGTTACTGGCTTTCAGGAGCCATCCCACAATGCTCCACGCTGACAACGGAATCAATACAAGCACTCCTGGGGTATGTCTACACTGGAGGCTCTGTTAAGTCGACCTAACATGGTCGACTTAAAGTGACCTTGTTAAGTCGACTTAGAGAGTCCACATTGAAAACTCCTGTTGACTGCCTGCGTCTACACTGGCAGGTGCTAGGTCGAGGGAGGAATGGTGCGTTGTAGGTAGCTGTTCCACATTGCATCGGGCCTGGAGCCCAATTAGGTCAATTTAAGGACACTCCCCATCCACACTGGCTTAAGTCGATTTAATAAAGTCAACTTAAGCCTTAGGTCGACCTTAAGAGGTGGTGTTATTAAGTCGACTTAAGGAAGCACCTAAGTTGACTTAATAAAAGCCCAGTGTGGACACAGGAGTCTGTAGGTCAACTTAACCTTCCTTAAGTCGACCTAGGGCTCTAGTGTAGATGTACCCCTGGTGAGGACTCTCACTGCCGACACAAGGAGCCAACTGTGTACACCCACAAATAATGTAATAAGGCCATATGCTGACATAAGCAACATCAACATAATTTTGTAGTGTAGACATGGCCTTAGGTTTACTAACTTGGTTTTTAAGTTAAGTTATGATTAGTAGATTCTCTTATCCTACTGAAAACTGTAATGTTTTATTATTCAATATGCATGTTTTTGCCATCGCTACATGAGTGTTTATTTCTCCAGGGTCTGTGGTATGTCTAGGGCTGGAAGGACTAGAGGGATTTCTAAATCATAGAGAGACAAGTTTTGGTGCATGCTGCCTGTGTCAGCAACAATTATTGAATTTTTTTCAATATAGAAAGTATTTCAGGTTTGGTACAGAAAGTTGGAGAGTCTGGCCATCTCTCCTGACTTTAAAACTGGTTAAAACTTAGCATTTGGAGGCTATAGAAAGGCTTTTCCATTTTGAGAACCTTTTATGGATGAAAAATATTATTTAGATTCACAATATTTACTTAATATAAATTCTGCAAACCTGACTCCTTGTCTGCTGGAAGTGTTTAAAAACAACCAACTTCCCTGTTCATGTCTTCCTGTCCCCAGAGGGCTATTGCTTTCACCAGGTTAGGCTTTAAAATTTCACCTGTGTGGGGAATAAATAGAGACGAAAAGGCTCCAATGTCTCCATTTACAGCAAGTCTACTGTCTCCACTCTGATCTGGATCATAATGATGAAGAAATGGGACTCAAGTCTGCTTGGACATATGCTGAGTGGACTCATCAAAGCTGGTTTGATCACCTGGTCTCTGAGAGAAATGGCTTTGCCTGATGCGCCTAACCAGGAAACGAATGGGGGTTTGTGGGGATGTGTGTACTAGGGATTAACTCTAGGTGGTAGGATCCATAGTTTTTTTTTTTTTTTTTTTTTTTTATTTGTGCAGCATAGCCAGCAGCAGTAGCAGGTCTTGCCTAACTGTGTTCAGAAGATGAAATTCAGAGGACAGCCACAAGGCTATTGCTTGCTGCACAGTCCAAAGGAGCCTGCTACCAGTCTTCAGTGCTAGACCAATAACAGGTTGACAATAAAGTATTTTCTGTGGCACCATAGTTAGAAATGAGTACCGTTGGGATTTGCCTTTCCTGTGAGACACAGCCTTTCCCTTCTGTTTCTAGTTTTGATACTTGTAGAGATAATTGACTTTAAGACAGTCACATTACGCTAGTTAAGGTAACTGATTTCTAGTGCATTGCTTTGAATTTGTCTGACTCTTGAGATTTGTGCAGTTGGACCCATGATGTGAAGGAAGGCTAGCTTAACAGCAAAGGAGATAACAGTGCCATTAACGTTGGAAAAGAGAATGCCACAAAATGCTTCTAACGTAGCTTTTCTGTAAATATCTGGGATTGGTTTGGAACATCATGCATAGCTCCTAAGGAGCTTTCTTGTTTTGGGGTTAACTTGTGCATCACAAACTCATGCTGATAAAGCCTTTATAATAAGGCCACCATTGGCTAGTCTCTAATATCATGTGTTCTGTAATACGTAAGATGACTGTTTCCTTTTTGTGTCATGTCTGATGTTACTGTTTGGGACTGGGATTAACAAAATACCAGGAAACGTAATTAAGTGAAAATCCAGTAAATCGTGTTGCTTTTCAGCTTGCAAAGTGATCTGATACTTCTCAGCATTGTGTATTACATCAGCTGAATGTTACTGTAATTGGTTAATGTGTTATGCATATACATATGCAGTACTGGAGTTAGAAAGATCTCTCCAAGACCCACTCTGGCTTCACAGAAATGACTTCAAATTAACAGTTTTCTTCTGCTCACTAGGATGTGATTTGTTATAACTATAAAACTGTAAAGTGGGACCAGCAAGATGACTAACTAGGAGGGAAATGGTTTTAACATGCCTTCGCTTTGCCAAGGAACATGAAAACAATGAGAGCTTTGTCAAGTCTGTGGGTCAACTAGCTACTAGTGATATATGGTGTTTTTATAAGCATGCCACATTTTGCTTTCTCTTTTTAAGTGTCGTTTAGCAGCTGAAATGTGAATTCCCATCTGTTTGCCCCAACAATTGCGGATCATCACCTTCGTGGTTTTGTGTTGTTTAGTGATCGGACACATCCTAAGTAACAGAGACTGACTCCTCTTGGTCTTCTCTGGCAAGCATGTGTTGCAGTCTACCTTTATTTAATTACTTTACAGTGCAGTTTGAAAACTAGGAATGTGTAAAACCAGCAGTTGTGAAGACATTTTGGATCCACACGAAACAACTCCTGAGCCCTGCAATTTGTCCTCACCTCACTGTTTTACTTAACATGTCTTTCAGGATAAGCTCCTGCATCTCATGTGCCAAACATCCTGAGGCCCAAACTTATAAACTTCCCTACTTGGAAGCCTTCTGGCAAACTGAGGGTATACCATCCACGGCTAGTCAGAACCCACATTTTGTAGTGGAAAAGGGCCTATTTAGTGCAGAGCAATCTGCTCTATTGAAGCAATTTAGGAGTTAATAATGTGCTAAAAAATGCAGTGGATTAATAAAATGTTAATATTCATAGCATAGAGTCCATAACCAGTAGTTGGTGAGTTGAAAAACAAAAGTCGTAACTGATCATTTCTTAGCGGATGGAAACTTGGAGCAGCGAGGCTGACACTGAACATCAAATGCCCATTTCATCCCATTAGTGCCAGCTTTGATTTTCATGTGGATGAAATTTTCCCACATGGGTTAAATTAACCTAAAATGGCACACATTATCCACCTGAGTCCAGAAATCCTAACAAGGAGCTGAATCCTTTGATTCCCCTCCCCAGCTCCTCAAAAACTAACATCCAGCTCTTCTTGAAATGATTTACACAACTTGCTTTTGATTACTGTCTCATAAATTGGTGCTGGATTGTATTTCAACTAGTGATGATATAGGAGTTTTTTTGTTTGGTTAGTTTGGTTTTTTTAAAAAACTGTATCTGAACAGTGAACATTTCTCTTCTTTCACTTTAGCCCATGATTTCCTGGGTGGTGAGTTAGAAGTGCTTTATTATATTTTAAGTGTCTTTTTAATTACTTTTCACAGTATGGAAGCTGTACGAGATTTCATGGCTACAATTTTAAATGTAAGAGCCACAAAAGAACCATGTTGCAGTCTTTATCTTAATGGTCTTTGCAAATTCACGGGCAATATATAACAATTCACAGAAGCCCAGGACCTGACTCTGACTTTCACTAAAAATAATTGGGAGAAATGAGGCTGACGGGTGGGAAGAAAGCCCAAGATCCTTGGAGGGGGGCGTGGGGCGGAGATCTAGCACCCAGGACAGCTGTACTGACACCTCCAGGACTCCTTGCTATGTTTGGTGGTTCAGAGCTATGGGGCCAGGGCTGGGAGCTCTGGATCTATGCCCCTCCCCCCACCTCCAGTGGCTGGGTGTTGTGGCAGGCACCAGTGGTTTGGAACTCCATCCCCGCCATTCCAGAGCTGAAGTTGAAAATGTCACAGAAGTGTCTGGAAGTCACCTCTGTGATATAATCTTATCCTTACCCAAGACTATTACATCATCCAGGGCCATTTAATAGTTTTTTGATCCTGAATTAAAATTAATTAATCTTTTAAAGCTTTTCTTCTTTCTTTGGCATCCTGGATCTTTCATACTTCAGTTGTGTATTATTAGCTGCTTAAGTGGTCAGATTAATTATTTCCTGTCTCTTCTAGGACTTCTCAGTGGGCAGATGTCCCCTACAAACAGCAAACTGGAGAAGCTGGACTCTCAGCAGGTGTTACAGTTGTGTCTCCGATACCAAGATCACCTTCATCAGTGTGCAGAAGCTGTGGCCTTTGATCAGAATGCTCTAGTGAAACGAATCAAAGAGGTACGGTATACCATAGGTGCCTGCTTCTGTCAGGTAGGGAGATAACAGGATTGAACTGGGACCAGCTCACTCGCAACAGTGGTGCTTGCTATAGATCACCTTTAAGTCATTAGCAGTAATTCCTTAAGTGGTTATCTCAAAGACAAAATTTAAAGGGAAGTGTGAGTGTGTGTGTGTGTGTGTGTGTGTGTGAGAGAGAGAGAGAGAGAGAGAGAGAGAGATTGATTGATTGATTGATTGATTGATTGATTTATTTATTGTCCTCTTGGCTTGAGCAGTGAGCCCTCTAAATTAGCTATTAACCCTACAGTTGTTTATGGGATCTGTGATGATTCCCAGTCTGCTTGTGCTACCTTGTGTAAGCAAGGCTTATTCACCCAGGCTTTCTATGTGTCGAAAACGCCTTATTACTCTTAACGATTTATTTCTCTCTCTTACCGTATCAATTGTGTCTGAAACAATAGAATTAACTTCAGTTCTGATCAAAAGAGTAATGTAGAGGGTAAGGAGGGGGGTCAAAGTTGGTATGTATCATTTTCTATGCCAGGGAGAAATGGGTGTTTCTCGTGTAGACTCTCTGAGCTACACCCCCACCTCCCCTGATTGTATAGACCAATGCTTCTTTCAAATAGATTCCAGGGAGCATCCCACCCCCACCAGCCTTCCCCTGCTCCCCTCCAGCTTCACTCATGCACCCACTGCCATCTCTTTGCTCCCCTGCTAATATCTGTCTCCCTGCCTTCCCCTTGGTGCTGTGTACTCCAGAGAACACACAGCAATGTGAGCAGAGTTACAACCCCCCAACCACCTTCAGGCGAAGAAGCAGCTAAGAGACACACCAGTGTCTCCCTGTCACAGAAAACACATTCCAACCAATACGTTTTCTTTCCTCTCCCAGCACTCAGGGAAAGGGCAGCTCCAAGCAGTTCTGTTCTGCTGCAAAACCCCCACCAGGAGCAAAGGTCTTGTCTCCACTTCCCTGGGTGTAACTGAGGCCCTGCCTGGCTGAATGCTGCCTTCAGTCAAGCTTATTCTAGCCCTTAGCCAAAAACAAAAGTAGTTTTTATGTAATTAATTTTCTTTTTCAGAGATTTTTATCTATTCGCTATGTACCCTGGTGCACACAAAGGCCTACAGAGAATGGGGATGAACTTCCCCCTCTGATCCCCAACCTCTTGCCTCCGCTCCCTGCACTGAATCCTGGAGTGAGTGGGCTGTCCTTATCTCGGACCTCCATCCGTCCCCCTGTAGCTATAACTTGGAAGAGAATGAGGCATAAACCCTTTCCTTTGGTACCAGGCTGACCCTGTCCTGTTGTACCAGATTGGGCCAACCTTCCTGCACCTGCCTCCACCTTCCAGTGCCCAGGCTCTGCTCCCCCACCATGGGCCCACATTTCACATCTACCCTGCCCCTCCTGCACTCCCATTGGCAGAAGGAGGAGCAGAGGTCATCTCTATTGTTCAGAATCTTGTGCACCAGCCACACATGCAGATTGGTCTCTTTCACTGATTGAGAGAGAGGTGGCTGCAGAGTGGGGCTGCCACATGTGATTCTGGGTGATACAGTTTTTATGTAGTAGATTACCTTATTGACTCAGGAGTTTTCTGGTTGCAAATGGGGGGCCTTGTTGACATTGCTGGAGGGCTCCACTGCAGCATGAGTGCTCACCTTCTCTAGAAAGTCCTTAAATCATGATTTAAGGAGGTAAATAACTCAGTCATAGGTTGGTGGCCTATTGCTGGAGTGGGTGGGTGAGGTCTAGAGGCCTGCATTTTGCAGGAGGTCAGACTAGATGATTGTACTGGTCCCTTCTGACCTTAAAGTCTATGAGTCTGTGAGAAAGCCTGGATGAATCAAGAGAATTGCTGTGTTTTCGTGATGTACTGAGTCCAAAAGAACTTGGGAGCCATACAAAAAAACAAAAAAAAATCCCTTTTCTTCACTTGGTTGAGTCAAGCTTTGAAGCCAGCTATTATGCAAGACGTAAAGATACTTGCAGATGTTGGTGACTCAGATCACATAGATCCAGAAATTATTTAAATTGCTAACTTAATGACAATACTGTGCATTAATTCAAATAGTTTGTATTTCTATTGGCCTTCAGAATGCAAGGGGCAGTATCAAACCAATTTAAAGGAAGGGTAGATCCTACAATTGGTTTTAAATAAAGTCTCGTTTCCTGTTGGTGGCTTCATTTTCTTCATGGCTACTGCTTGACTTAATGACTGATGTTTTCATTTGATTCATTAGACCTTATTTTGTGCTCTGGTGTTGGTTTGGTACTGGAATGTTCAACTCTCACTGGCTTTTTTATTATGGTCTTCTCTAGTACAGCGTGAAGATATGGACAACCCTCTAACTTGGGTAGATGAAAAGTCAATTTTATTTTAGTCATAAAACTTAAGTAGTTTCAGGACCCTGCATCCCTCTGCCAATTTGTGTGGTTTTACAATTTATTTCCCTATGACTTTCTGTTGTGTTCCCTGTCCTCCCCTCCTTTCCTGTTGCTGTATACATGCTTTGGGGAGACACAGAGGAAGTCCCTCAGCTTAAATAACATGGGAAGCATGACATGGGCCTTATACAGTACTAAACAGAACCATTGTTGAGAGAGTGCCAGAAGTGGGTGTGGCTGAACTGGGGCTAACTGTGCCTTAGATACACACATAGATGAAGACAAATCAAGATGAGCCCAACCCATTTTCATCGGTAGTTCACTTTTGTGTAGACCAGCAGTTCCTAACCTTTTCCTTTATGTGGACCACTACATCATCATCAAAAGCTTCTGCGGACCACATTCTAACCGCCAAATGTGTAAAGAGCATCGGTTCACATTGACGTCACGCAAAAGCACCACTATTTTAATTCAGAGAATATTATATTACACAAGGATGTTTGTGAAGCAAATTACATTGTGAATAATCTTGTAACATCAAATATGATACATAAAAGGTACACAGGATTATATTATTACATTATCATTTTTTTCCCCTCTCCATGGACCACCTGCAGTACCCTCATGAGCCACCGGTGGTCCACGGACCACAGGTTGGGAACCACTGGTGTAGACCAAGCCTAACTGACTATTGACAGGAGATGGTGAAACTGAATATACAGAATACAGCAAAAAGAATGGGGTTCGCAAACTAGCGGGAATACATTCTCTCTTCTCAATATGATAATTATTAGGTTTTTTTTTTTATAGTAGGTAAACTTCTTACAAGTGTTGTTTGTTTGAAAATACTTTAACTTTCCTCAAAATGCTTTTAACCTTCAGTCCTCTTTCAGTGTCACCCCTTAGAGCCACCCAGCCACCTTTTCCTAAGCCATTGTAGACCACATGACCAGAATCAGGTCCCTTTTTTGGTGTCGCCTTGACTAAGTGTCCCATGGCAAGCACTTTTTGCTCCTGTGTTTTACCAGATGATGTTTCTTTTGACAAAGTACTGCAGTGAATGTACTGTCTCTTAAAAACTCATCATCTGACACAAAATGGTCTTAATTAAAAAGAGAATCTTTTTAAAAATACTCTTAAAATGGCCATGTAACCCCTTGTGCAAGCTCATAGGTTAGTCAATGTGAGAGATGGATATCTGGTCAAATGTAAATGGTAACATCAAAAGGAACATATCCACTGGTCGCTTTGTCTTCCCTTCCTTGGGTGTTGCTATCTCAATCCAATTTAGGGCTGATTTATACACAGAGTTTTTTCAGTGGGTTAAGCTAAATAAGAATACTTTAATCTTGCTCCAGAAGAAGGCTGTTCACTCATGGAGTTGGTCAAGACCGGCTGTTGCCCTTTAAATTCATACTCTGTGTGATATTCCCCTCTGCTATTGGGGAACTGATATATCTCTGTGTCACCCCAATCCCTCAGTCCTGGAGCCTCTCTTGCACTGCTGTGTGAATCGCACACATCTGCATCAGTTCCAAGGGGAGCCGTGTTAGTCTAGTTCAGCAAAACAAACAAGGAGCCCTGTCATCCTTTTAAAGACTAACGAATTTATTTATAAATTTATAAATAAATTTGTTAGTCTTTAAAAGTGCCACAGGACTCTGTTGTAAGGTGTACGTTATTGACCTCATCTAGCAACATCACAGTAAAAATGGCCTGAAACTTACCTTCATTTGGGATTTTAGAGATGAGAGAGCTAACATGTTAGTTCACACTGTAAACCAAAACAAAAAATTAAACCAGAAAACCTTCCTTTTTTGGCAATGAAGACATAGTCCTAGTTAAACCAGAGTGAGACTCCTAGGGTACGTCTACACTGGAGGCTCTGCTAAGTCAACTTAACCAAGGTCGACTTTAAGTCGACCTTGTAAAGTCGACTTAGAGACTCCACAGCCCTGCGTCCACACTGGCAGGTGCTAGGTTGACAGAGGAGTGGCCAAGAACTCTGCGAGGGGGCCTGGAGGCCAATTAGGTCGACTTAAGGGCTATCCCCATCTACACTGGCTTAAGTCAACTTAATAAGGTCAACTTAAGCCTTAGGTCGACCTTAAGAGGTGGTGTTATTAACTCGACTTAAGGAAGCATTTAAGTCAACTTAATAAGCACCCACTATGGACACAGCCATCTGTAGGTCGACTTAAGGCTCCAGGGTGGACGTACCCCTAGTGTGGACACAGTAATTCCAGTATAAAGAACCCTTAGCCAGCTCTGTATTACAGAGTTTGCTTGATGCCATTTATCTCTATATTGCTTAGGCACCTACACACTTGGATGCTTGCGTCTATGTGCAAGAGGTTGCATCAACGTAAAATACATTACTACCCCGGGCTGTCATCTAGCTCAGTGCCCTATGGGACATTTTTGCAGTGCTTCGTGGGATACTATCCATTTGCCCAGGGATTTTTGAGAGCTAGGGAATCAAGGTCCCACCATGCCACTTTCTCCATCCAGTTATGCTTCTCATCCCATACTTTTGTGTCATTTAAAAAACAAAACCCCACTAAACTTCCCGTAGTCCTGCATGCTGCTCTTCAGTCTTTGCCATCTCACTGCAGAAATATGGACCTTACTCAGCTCATTAGAGCTCTCAGGAGCATTGCTGATACATGATGTACAATTGCTCTTTATATGCAGAACTTGAACAAACATTACTACAACTGTGTGTGTGATGAGGAAGAGGCAGAGATGTTTCAGAACAATAACTGGATGCTGATGGACACACACACACACACACAAAAAAAAGGCAAGGTTGTTGCTGGCATTCATGGAGCAACGCCACAGGGTGGATCATTGCTTCTGGCCCAGAGTAAAGAGCACCACGTTGGTGGGACTGGATCGTAATGGGGGTGTTGGAACAAGCAGTGGCTACAGCATTTTTGAATGCGGAAAGCCACACCCTAGGATCTGTGTGCTAAGCTCACCCACAACTCCAGCACAGGGAACGCAGAATAACAGCGGCATTGGCAGTGGGGAAGGAAGTGATGATTATGCTCTGAATACTTGTGAGACTGTACAGCCACCCGTCGTGGGCAATCAGTTGGGCTTTGGAAAATAGACAACAAAGCCTATTGTTATCCAAGGTGTATTATCCAATGTGTACGGGATTGTGACCCTTGGTAACATGCAGGGCTCCCAAACTGCTTGATAAATGGAAGACATAGCCTTATTCTGGCACCAGCCCACCTTGCCATTGAGTACCTAAACAGAAAGGCATGCTGTCCTGTGGTTTTGCAGACACTGAATCAGCAGGGGTGCTCCACTCTTCTCAGTGTGGGCTGGTCAGGGAAGGTGCACAACACCTGCATCTTAAAGAACACGGGACTTTTAAAAAAAATTGCAAGCCCGCATACATCTCCTCAGCTGGTGCATTGCCTCTGAAATCCCAGTTAGTGATTCTCTGGGATCCAGCTACCCCTTGTTTCCCTGGCTCATGTAGCTGTAACTTAAACAGCACCCAGGTCCTCGCCGCTACACTGATTAACGTACACCCCCGGGGTGTTATTCATTGAGGGTTACGAGCGGACGGGGGTTCTTTTGGCCGTAGGGTTAATAGCCCTACCTTTGTCCGGTGACTGATTGGAGGCTCTTGATATAGCACAAGAGGTCAGGAAATATGACCAATAGAGGATTGAACCGATCCAGCCGGTAATCCTCACTATCATTAAGGGGACTGAATAATCCCCTGAGGGGAGGAATGAGAATAGGAATGAGAATGAAAGAGGTGCAAAGGAAATTAATAGTGACAGGAAAAGTACCAGCGGAATCAGAAGAGTTATGAATAAAAGAGATTTATTTTCGATTACCATGATTACAGGTTTGAGGCTTTCGTTTCCTGTTAAAAAACCTTCGAAAACTGACAGACAATAGTGATACACAATAGTGATGCAGTTTCAAAAGCAGAGAGTCTGTGTGCGCCTATGTCTTTGTATTCATATATTGCAGCAGGTCTTAAAGGCAGAGATAACTGGGACTTAATGGCCCAAGTTAAATGCTAAAGCTATTCTTATTATACTGCGCGTAGCTCTCCTCCTACTTACCAAAGGAGACGCAGTCTAACCAACCTGTTCTCCCAGGTTCTAAGGGTGCTAACTGCTTGGTCCCTAACCTTATCCCTAGCCAACCTGTCCTCCCAGGTTCTAAGGGTTCTAAACTACTTTGGTCCTTGCCCCAGGACTCAGGGGTACTAAAATCTTCCCGTTACTGTTCCAATGTAGCTACTACTCATGAACCAGCCTTCACCGAGGTCTGTGTGTGTGCGTGTTTGTAACTAGTTACTCACCAGTGCTCCCCGCCAACGTGTCGGGTCCGTCTCACCTAGGATCGGGATCGACCGTTCTTCGTCCGTTCTTCTTGCTAGTCCCGTCACCTGTCTGGATCAGGGGTGCTGACTCTTCTACCCTACCCGGTGATCCCCACTGGCTATCTCAGCCGAAGCCGAGGGGCGTCTTGAGATCACTGAGCTGGCTTCGAGCGATCCCCACTGGCTTTCGACACAAGGGCAAGCCCAGGCATCAGGGCATCTTGAGATCGCTCTGCCTCTAGCTGATTTTACAAGGGTCCAGGGTGCTCTTTTATGGGGATTAAGTCCCTCATGCCCCCACCTTTGTTTTCACACCTTTTGCAGATGAGCTCCTTGCAACTTTGTTTACAAAACATTTGCAGAGCTTTTGCAGACTGTTGTGACGGCCGAGTTCTTGGCATATGTCCAGGGGAGTTGTTGCTGGGCAGAAAAGACCTTTGAAAGTTGGTTCGGCTGGGACCTATTCTACCATTGGCTAAACTTACTTATACCTAAAACTAATGCTAAAAACCCCATATCTAAACCCACTTTCTACACCAGGAGAGATTTGGCTGCTGGTTTAGCAGGTGCAGAATAAGTGTGGTATGATGCCCTGCCTCCCCTTATAAGGATGATCCCCATGATCATCCTTATAGTGTAATTGTGTGTTGTCTAATGCAAAGTTTGACATAACAAGATGTTTTTGGAATGGGTCATGATGTACTGACCATTATTGTTATAGTAACATGGTTGTAATTTCATTTGTGTGGTTGTGAGGCTTTACTAGGTAATATTCCCAAACATGTGTCCTTATGGTCTGAAACATATCCAGGCAAAACTCTCCTGAAGCAGAGGGGCAGTTCACGCTTTGATAGATCAAACCCAGCTCAGCCTTCTGGAAACAAAGGATTGGCCTGGGCATCAGCAGAGACACAACTGGACTCTGGAGTAACTCACCTCCCTTCCATTGGGCAGCTCGGAATCACGAGGAAGTAATGCTCACTGACTCGGGACATGAATGAGTCCACATAAAGACATTGTTTGTCACCTGCCCCGGGGGCGTGGGAGGGCAAAGTCCGAGAGGGGAGAAGGAACATTATAAAAATAGGAGATGTTTGCCATGCACTCTCTCTTCCACCTCCATCTACAAATACCGCTAAGCAGCTGAAGTGCTGATCAAAGGGAAGAGCCTGGCCTGGGTGAAGGGAAACCAGCCAGCCTATGGTGAGAATCATCTGAGTTTGTGAAGTTGCTGGAAGTGTTAAGCTTAGCTTAAAATGCCTTTTCCTTTTATTGCTCTTGCCCAAATCTGACTGGTTGATTTATAAATGTTTAAAATCTCTTTGAGTTAATACACTTGTTTGTTTTATCTAAAGCAGTGTGTTTTGTCTGACATGTGTTGGAGATTCCACTGGGAGGAATAAGCCTGGTGTGTATCAATGTCTTTGTTAAATTGACGAACATATATGAACTTACATCGTTCAATGGGCAGCACTGAACACTGTAAAATGGAGGTTCGTAGGGCTGCATCTGGGACGGGGGTTATTGGCTGCAGTCTTTCTGTTGTATAATCCAAGAATGGCTGGCTAGAAGAATTCAGTTACTTGATTGGCAGCAGGTTGCATGCTGGATGGAGAGTGTATATGAACATTCCAGGAGCGGGGGTTCTCACAGCAGAGCAGATTAAGACAAACCCCAGGAGTGGGGGATTGGGGTGATGCAGCAATATGCCAGTCCAGATTGCACCAGAGGAACGTTATATATGGAATGTGTTTTCGGTAAACTGGAGGGATGTTGGTGCTATCTGCACATTAGATTGGATCTCAGTGAGGCAAACAGCCTCATGGTTATTGCTGCATATTGTGTGCTCCACAATATCTGTTAGGCAAAGGGGAGAAGCTACTGCTAGGGTAGAGGGAGTGAAGTGGAGCAGATGTCTGCTGAATTTGAACAGCCTTACGAAAGGTCTATTGGACAGATCTACTGTGGACAACTTAGGGAGGGCTTAAAAGCCCAGTTTAATAGTCAGGCACACAGTTTTCTGATGAACATGTTATGAAACAGTTAATGCACCTGTCATTGCCTCCTACTGTAAATTCAGCAATGTATGGTACAAACAAGGAAAACTGGGTGGGTCATTGACCTCCTGCTATGAATTCTTCAGTGTGGTGTAAACTGATAAAGCTACCTTTGAGTTTCCAAAAATAGAACGTTGTGTACAAAGACACAGGGCAACAAAAGTAAAATTGCAAAGAAAGACAAGATAAAAATAGAGTGCCAACCTGAACCATCATTTAAATCCTCACATTCAAATGTGAAGTGAACAGTAGTTGTCTGATTCTGTGTTTTTACGTGTGTATGTGTAGCTATGGTTCACCTTGTTTTTCCCCTAGCAAGGAGTGCTTCCGTGTAGACCATGCCTCAGGGAGACGGCTTTATTATATTGCAGTTCTGGAATGCATGTGTTGGCAGGAAAAGACAAGTTTTGGTGTAGACACATGCATAACAAGTTCAGCATAAGTTAACTTAGGCTGACCAAAGTTTGTAGTGTAGACAAAGCCTTATACTGGTCGAACTTACTCCTTTATAGGCTCCTTTATACTGGTATAGATGTGTCAACACTGCTTTAACTACACAGTATAGTTATGGGACAGAAAAAGGTTGTATGTAGACAAGGTATAAGAGCTTGTCTAGACACACAAGTTGTACCATTTTAACTGAAACCTGTTGTGTAAACCAGTGAAAAATGCTCTGTGGATGCTCTTACTCCGGCTTATTTGGGGTTTACCTTAATTAGGTTTCGCCTCTTGTTTTGGGTTTACAAAATCATTTAAACTTAAACTAGTGCAACTTCTGTTTGTAGACAAGGCCTAGGGCAGGGGTCGGCAACCCAAAAGATAAGAAGAGCCATTTTTAAAAATTCCTTCAATAACCAAGTGTTTTGAGAGCCGCAATGGGTAGCCTCCTGGTTAAGAAACTGAATAATAGAACAGATATGCATATTGATTTTTAACAACAAAAAACGATGTTTAATGATGTTAATAAACAATTTACATATAAACATTTTAACGGTGGAAGGAAAGGAAGAAGGAAGAGAAAGAGAAAGGAAGGCAGAGAAGGAAAGGAAGGAAGGAAAGAAAAAAAGAAATAAGGAAGGAAGGGAGAAAGGAAGGAAGAGAAAGAAAGAAAAAAGAAGGAAGGAAGGGAGAAAGGAAGGAAGAGAAAGAAAAAGAAAAAAGGAAGAGAGAAAGAAAAGAAGGAAGAGAAGGAAAGAAAAAAGAGGGAAAGGAGAAAGAAGGAAAAGAGAAAGGAAGCAAAGAGAGAAGAAGGAAGGAAGAGAAAGCAGGAAAAAAAGGAAGGAAGCAAAGAGAGAAGAACGAAGGAAGAGAAAGAAGGAAGAAAAGGAAGGAAGAAAAGAGAGAAGAAAGAAAAAAGAAGTAAAAGAAGAAGTAAGAAGAAAGAAAGCCACAGGACAGCCCCAGATCGGGGGATGGCGGGGGCTGCTGGGCGTCCCTCTAAGCTGCGCGGCCGCGTACCCGTGCAACTTACAGGGAACATAGCGTGGGGGTGCGGGTCGGGCTGGAGAAGGGAAGAGAGAGGCTCGGGCTGAAGGAGAGAGGCACAGGTCGGGCTGGAGAAGGGAAGAGGCACGGATTGGGCTGGAGAAGGGAAGAGGCGCGGATCGGGCTGGAGAAGGGAAGAGGCGTGGATCGGGCTAGAGAAGGAGAGAGGCACAGGTCGGGCTGGAGAAGGGAAGACACAGGCTCGGGCTGGAGAAGGGAAGAGGCGCGGATCGGGCTAGAGAAGGAGAGACATGGGTCAGGCTGGAGGAGGGAAGAGGCACGGATCGGGCTGGAGGAGGGGAGAGACGGGGTCAGACTGTGGGGGGGGGGG
>ML685821.1:14243733-14280845 GCA_007922175.1 Pelusios castaneus
GGGGGGGGGGAGAGGCGCGGGTCGGGCTGGAGGAGGGAAGAGGCGCGGGGAGAGGCTTGACTCAGAGCCAAGGGGGCCTGGGAGTCGTGGCCAGAACTCCAGAGCTACTTCACACCTGGCTCCCTGGAGGGGATTGCCAGGGAGCCACAAGGGGGCAGACAAGGAGCCGCATGCGGCTTTTGGAGCCGCTGTTGCCGACCCCTGGCCTAGGGAAAATAGCTAACATTTAAAAAATGACCTAAGAAGTTTTAAGCAGTGTGATTTTTTTTTTAAAAAAAACAAAACAGGACTTTGTACAGCAGTCTTTGTCCACAAACATCTAACATGGTTTTTCAACACGACTTGCCTTGCCTACACTATATTCAAAGCCCTGTTTAAAAGCTTGTTAGCGATCATGTTTTCCTAATCTAGAAATTGGAGCCCTGAGTCCTTTTAAATTAATCCCCTGTTAAAATTATTTCTCCGCTTTGTCACATATGAATTATTGACAGCTGAATCACCATCTGTCACAATATTTCTTGTATTCACCATTGCTTGTCACATGGTTGCAAAACTGTGCAATTAATACACCCCCGCCCCTCTTTCTTTTTTGTTTTTTGTTTTTGTTCTGACTGAAATCTCCAGAAAGAGGAATTTAGATTTTTGTTCATCAAATTGTGGACCTTTAATGTGATATGGCACTTTGTAGCCTCTTTCAGTTTCCCTCCTCAAAGTTTAGGTTTGTCTGGGTGGTATATTTGCCCCTTTAGTGGTTTGCAGTATTGTGTAGGATGAAGACTGACAGCTTGTTAGATTAATTATTACACATTGATTTCTGTGGGCGTGCTGTTCAAACAAACTGGAAGCTGGTTGCAGAAGCTTGCGTTGACAAGATGGGGAAAAGTGGGTTTCTTTGTAATGTCTACATGAGGGGGAAATGTATTTTTAAGGCAGACTAGTTAGCAAATTGTAAAATGCTAGTGTAGACGGGGCAAGATTTAGCTAAATTTCTATTTAACAGGTTTAAGTGATATCCCCCACCTTCCTCCCGAGGGTCTTCATCCCAGAAGAGCTGTATTTCTGTGGTGGGTGAAATTACTCCTGTGTACTGTGTATTTTTTGGGATACTGCAGGCTGAAACCTGTATTTCACCTTGATGTGCAAAACTGAGGTAAAATGACAACCCCCCCCCCCCATTCTTACTTAATTGTCTTCTTTTATATTCCTGTCTTCAGCAGCAAGTTACAATCTGGAGATATTGCCAACTCTGTCATTGCTGCTCTCTCTCTAGACTTGTGGAAGCTACTAATGATCTCATTTTCAGAGTTGCTGAGCAACCCCACGTGCTATTTAAGTTGATGCTCCTCAACTTTAGAAAATCAGAGAAGAAGCCTCTGGCACAGTTTCTTGATCTTTTAAAATGGAGTAAAGAATATTTCAAAGGGACTCTTTGTGGAGTAGTTTGAAGACAAACACTGTCCAAGTGCTAAATGTTTACTACAGAATAGGAATGACAAGAGAGCTGACTTATAAATTGGGATCTGTATGAAAGTGTTATCTGATAAAATGGAATCAAACGCAGGAAAGAAATAAAAGGTAGTAAGGATTCAGTTTCAAGACAGTCTTTTAACAGTGAAAGAAATCGATCATGGTTGGTTCAGAAATCTTCTTGGGGACTGTGTAACAGGAAAGATGAGTAAAAGAGATTATTGACAGTTTAGGCCCTGACTCTTAATACCTACACACTTCAACTTTGCCATATATTTCCAAGTGACTTTTGTGCACCTCAGTTTTTAAATGTCCAATTTGAGATGCCTTTTAAAAACTGCCTCGTTTTTCAGAAAGTAAGTAGAGGCTTGCAACCCGAATCTAATCCAAAGAGACTCAGTTTTGGATTGGGTGTAACTTGTACAGCATACATTTGGGCTCAGTTTGGGTTTGGTAGCCCTTTATCACTGAGGGCTTGTCTTTGCAAACATTTTGTTTGCAGCAAGCCAGGGTGGGACTCTTCCTTACACTAGCCTGCCATGGACTGACTGTTCAAATAGGCTCTCTCTTAATTTACCCATGGCCTGTTCATTAATGTGCTTTGATCTAGTCCCGTTTCAAAGAGGACGAGGTCAAAGTGCATTAACAAACTGTTCATGTGTGCATCAGCAGACACGCACACAGAGAGTTGTTCTGCAGCAGCAGGCTGGTGTGGAGTAGAATAACATTCCAGCTTGCTGTGAACTAATTGTTCATGCAGACAAGCCCTTAGTTTGAAGAGTGTATGTTTTAGCATTATTATATATAGAATGCTTTTTAGGACGGGTATGAAACAACTCTGCACTCTCTGGTTCGGGTTGGCTTCTGGATTGGCTGTGATCTAGTTGAATTTGGGTCAGGTTTTAAAATGAGGCCCAAGCGTAGGCCCAAGATTCTAAGAGTGGGTGGTATCACAGCAGGGGACATCATTTTGAAGAGTATGCCACTCTGCCCCCATTGGTGTAGCTTCATAAGCACAGTGCATGCAAAGTCATGTGGTTGGAGTGATATGCTCTTCAAAATGATGTTTTCCACATGGCGTGACCTTGCATGCACCATGCTGGGATCTTACAGATTGGGTAGGCCCAGGCCATTCTCAGAAGTACCTGAATATCCAGTGTTCTGGGGATCTGGCAGTGGCTATCTTGTGGCTAACACAGGCCATATAATTTCACCCTGCATGTTAGCCAGTGGTAGGTCAGGTGCAAGTTGAAGATTGACTATTTTACTTTTAAACCAAAGTCCTCTATTTTCCCTTAGTTTAAATCTTCAAAGTGACGAGTAACTTTGTGTATGTTAATTTTTGTGTACTCCACTTTAAATACCTTAAAGGGGCCTGATTTTTCCAGGTGGGAGGAAAGGGATGTTCAGCATTTCTGAAAGTGATCTTTTTAAGGTTTCTCAAGTTCAAAATGATGCATCCAAAATAAATAGTCCCTTTTCAAATCTTAGCCAGGATCTTTGAGTCTTCAGTGATCATATGCTCTTACTCCCATTGTTTCCATGAAATCATAATTCTCTGTGACCACTGAATAGCTTGCTAAGGCAATGGATTATAATGCCCCAACTATCCATGACCCCTTCCTAAAGTCACAAAACGTTGGCTGTAGTGGAAGTGTAACTTCACAGGGAAAATTCCTGGAGTACTTGAATCCAGGTGTGGGGGTAGGATGGACATAAAAATCTTAAAAGGCTCATCTTCTGGAAATGAAGGTAGATGGGGATTTTTGTTTTTATTTCCCTGAGGGGACCTTACTCAGAATAGAAAAAGGAGGGACAGGGCAAAGTGACCCATTCAGATGTTCCATCACTCAAATTTGATACCGAGTAATAGGAATAATTTGTTTCTGGTTCTCCTCCTACCTCTTAGTTTGTAGGAAACTATCTCTTCTCAAAATGGATAAAGAGCAGGGATAGGAAACTTGTTCACTTTAGCTTTGTGAAATCATTGCACTATGTTCTTGTCTGTTCCTGACTTACAGTACATTGGGTCCTTTGGGTAAAGATTAGTGTCTCCTTTTGAAAAGTTATAGCAGACTTGTCTAGGTCTTACAGAAGGGAAAAGGAACAGCTGTCATCACGAGGTGAAAGTGTGAATAACATTAACTGAATCTGCAGCCTACAAACTTAATAATGTTGGCTGTGACAGGGTATTTGACATAAATATCTTTTAACTTTAAAACAAAAACAAAGATCTTCATGAGAAACAATGGTCTTGATTCTCTTTTAAAATCAAAGCTTCAAAGATTGTTATACACAGAGAAGAGCAACTTACATAAAACTCTGAATGGTTGAAATAATGATTAGTTGTTCTGACGTGCTGGAAATGAAGATCTAAGACTTACAGTGAAGGAAAGTTTTCATAATAAATAACTTTTGCAAGAACTGTAGTCTACAGTATTCCAGCTGAGGCTAGATCTGGGACTTTTTTTGGATGACTAATGCAACATCATTGTAAGATCAGGAAATGGGGCAATTGGAGGCTATATTTTGTAACAAAACTATTTGCTTAGTTGGAAGCAGAGTTGTATAAGTTAGTGCTGGTCTAGCTGTTGAAAACTGATCAATTTTTCTCCTGGAATTATTGTAGAAAGTCCCAGTTTGCTTTCTCTCTTTCTGTAGAGACTTACTGGTTCAGATCAAAGATTTTATGAGGCCACCAAAAATTAAACGTTACCAGCCTGTGTGTATCAAACATATTAAAAATCTGCACTTGAGCAGCTGATAAAGGTGTAGAAAAGGTTAGTGCCTTCCAGAGTAAAAGAATGGTCATAATAAGTTAGACCAATAATCCATCTAGTTGGGTATCCCATTTTCCAACAGTGGCTAAAGCTAGATGCTTCTGAGGGATTGCCCTGTTGTGTTCAATTACTGTGTGATCCAGCCTCTGTCTTCCAGTTCCAGCTTCTGGAAGTCAGAGATTTAAGGATACCTGGAGCATGGGATTGTGTCCCTGACTATCTTCTCAAATAGCCATTGATGGACCCGTTCTCCATGAACTTACCTAATTTGTTTTTTAGCTCAATTATACTTTTGATCTTATAACGTCTCCTGGCAATGAGTTCTACAAGTTGGCTGTATGTTGTATGAAGAACTCCGTTATGTTTGTTTTAAACTTGTTGCTAATTATTTTCATTGGGTGACGCCTGGTTCTTGTCTTACATGAAGGCATAATTAACACTACTGTATTTACTTTCTCTCCACACTGTTCATGATTTTATAGATCTGTCATATCCTCCTTAGTAGTCTCTTTTCTATGCTGAATGTTCCAAGTCATTTTTAATCTGTCCTCAGCTGTTCCATACCTCTAATTATTTGTTGCCCTTTTCTGTATCTCTTGAGATGGGACATACTAGAACTGCATACAGCATTTATGGTGTTTGCGTGCCAGAGATTTATGTAGTGATATTATATTTTCTGTCTTATTTTCTGTCCCTTTCCTAATGGTTCCTAACAGTGTTTGCTTTTTAGACTGCCTCTGAACACTGAGCAGATGTTTTCTTGATTGTTAACAGCTAATTTAGATCACATTATTCTGAGTGTACAGTTGGGATTGTTTTCCAAAGGCTATTACTTTGCACGTCAAATGACTTTCATCTGCCATTTTGTTTCAGCCAGTTTAATGAGATCCCTTTGTAACCCTTCGCAGTCTGCTTTGTACTGAATTGTCTTGAATAATTTAGTGTTATCTGCAGACTTTGTCACCTCGTTGTTTATTCCCTTTTCAAGATCTTTGTTGAAATGTCTGTGACATGTACACCCTAGTAATGTGATCTGTATATCTTTCCTGTTCACCTTTATAGTGTAACTGTGTGGTCTGATGAAAAGAATGTCATATAAGGTGTTTTTGGGAATGCTCATGGCATGCTCTACATTGCTGTTATGGTAGCATGACTCCTGCAACATTGTACATGTGTCCAGTTATGAAGCTCTGCCATGTCATATCCCTAGAAGTGTCTCACATGGCTTGGATAGATGCAGACAAAAAAAGATCCAGAAGAGGCGTGCATACAAGAACAGTGCAGCTTAAGCGTCTTGGCTCAAGAGGGAAAGATCTCGCCCATTATTGGACATGGGCAGTCATCTGACTACAAGGAGGGTCAAGGGGGTTTGGAAAGAAAAAGACACACCTTGGTCTGTGTGTGGTTCTTCCTTGGGAACCCAGCTTCTATGCAACGCTAAGGAATGGTAACCTGTCCACAAAGTGGGAAGAATCTGGCTACAGAACCATCAGTAGCCAAGCCTATGGGTAAGCTGAACATAGACTGAGATAGTTTAGAACGTGACTTTTCTTTTTATTTGATTGTGACTATCTGCTTGAGTGATTAACCAATTGGTTGTATATTAGTTTGACCTATATTCACTTAAAATCTTATTGTAGTCAAACTTGTTTGTTTTATCTAAAGCAGTGCAATGTTGAATGTGTGTGTGTGTGTGTGTGTGTGTAAAGGCCTCACTGAGAGCAAAGTTGATGCATATCAATTTCTATGTTAAATTGATGGACAAGTGTAAATGAGCTTCCAAGGCTCAGTGGAGTGCACTGAACCTTGCAAGATGGTAGTTCCTAGAGTTGCATCAGGGACTGGGGGTGTTTGCTGGGGACCATCCCATGAGTTGATTGTGAGAGTACTCTTCCACTGGTTGAGGGACCAATTACACATAAGTGGCTGGGTGTGAGCTGACCCACGAGTGGGATTCACACAGCAGGGCAGGGGCCCTGGAGTGGAGAATTGGGGTGGCACAGCAGCCCACCAGTCCAGATTGCAATAGGGGAATGTCACAGTGTTGACAAGCACAGATCCTTGGGAAACCCCACTATTTACCACTTTCCTTGTTTTCCTACCCTTTGTCTCCTATCTTTTACCAGTTACTGATCCATGAGAAGACCTTCCCTCTTATCCCATGACTGCTAACTTTGTTTCACAGCCTTTGGTGTGGGATCTTGTCAAAGGCTTTCTGAAAGTCCAAGTACACTATATCAACTGGATCATCCGTGTCCACATGCTTACTGATACCCTGAAAGAATTTTAATAGATTGGTGAGGCATAATTCCCCTTTACAAAAGCCATGTTGACTCTTCGCCAACATATTGTGTTCATCAATGTATCTGATAAGTCTAATCTTTACTATTGTTTCAACCAGTTTGCCTTGTACTAAAGCTAATGGGCCTGTAATTCTTGGGTGTTCTTTTAAAAGTTGGTGTCAGGTTAGCTATCCTCTGGGCAGCTGGTACAGAAGCTGATTTAAATGATGGATTACGTACCACAGTTAGTAGGTAGGCAATTTCATATTTGAGTTCCTTCAGAGCTCTTGGGTGAACTCCAGCTGGTCCAGGTTACTTATTATGGTTTTTTAATTTACCAGTTTGTTCCCAAATCTGCTCTATTTAAACTTTAGTCTGGGAAAATTTCTGAGATTTGTGACCTGAAATAAAGGATCAGATGTGGGAATCTTCCCCATATTCTCTGCAGTCAAAACTGATGCAAAATGCATTTAGCTTTTCTGCAATGGTCTTGTCTCCTTTGAATGATCCATTGGCACCTTGATCATCCAGTGGCCTCACTGATTGTTTGGCAAGCCTCCTATTTTTTATTTACTTTTTTAAAAAAAAATGCTGTTATTGTCTTTGCTAGTTGTTCTTCAAAATCTTTTTTGGCCTGCTTAATTCTGTTCTTACATTTGACTTGCCAGAGTTTATGCTCTTTTTCTGTTTTCCTTGGTAGGATTTGACTTTCAGTTTTTAAAGGATGTCTTATTGCCTCTACTGCATCTTTTACTCTGCTGTTTAACCATGATGGCATTATTTTGACCCTCTTTAATTTTTTTTTAATTAGGGATATACATGTACTTTGAGTCTCTATTATGATGTTTTAAAGTAATTTCCATGCATCTTGCAGGCATTTCACTCTTGTGACTGTTCCATTTAATTTCTGTTTAGCTAGCTTCCTTGTGTAGTTCCCCTATTTAACACTGAATGCTACTGTGGTGAGTTTCTTTGGTATTCCTCTCCCCCCACACCCAGGATATTAAATATAATTACATTATGGTTCAGCTTTGTTCATTGCTTGGACCAGATTCTGTGCTCCACTTTAATATAGCACAGCTTTTTGTGGTAATAGTGTGATTCTCTAGAAACCCAGTATCATGTACTCCAGTGTGATATCTCATTTAACAAATGAGCAGTCATGTTCCAGGCTGAGCCTCTCTTTGAATGGATCTCATGTAGCCCTATGTAGAGCATATTAATGCATCTGGAAAAGACCTGTATCTTAATTTGAGGCTCCTTTTATATACCAAATACATGAGTCTTGTGGTGAAAAATAGCATCAGGGAAATATTTCAGAGAATTGAATGACAACATATTGTTTAAATCGATGGTAGAAAGTTTTAACTCCCGTAATTTTGCTGAAGACAAAAATCTTGTTCTTTCCTAGAGTAAGTAAGCATTCATAGGTGTTTAAAATATGTGAGTTTTAGTGAATTTTCCTGAAGAGTTTTAAAATCTAAAAAGGGACAATCTGCAACTTGGACTAGGAAATCAGGAACCAAGTAATGATTCAGGTTTCAGAAATACCCTGATAACAATCAAACTAATAACTCTGAGATTGGTTATTATCCTGTAAATTGTTTGGCAATTGCTCTGGCAACCAGTTTTACCATGTGTGGATTATTACATTACTATGCTATATGCCTCAGTAATATCCTGTAGTGGTGAACTGCACAGATTAATTCTATTATACATTAGGAAATACTGACTTTTTTTAGGTTTAAAAGCTTTGCCTTTTTGATTTGAATGTGATGTTTTACAGATGGTGGGGAGGAAAATGGAAGACCTTTAAGAGACTAACTATCTGGGCGGACTGGTGGAAAAGATGGGGAATGAAGTAGATTTAATACAGAGTGGCATTTTATAGTGTTTCAGTCTAGATCTGAGCTAATGCTGGTGAGGCCTGCAGGGAAAAGGAGCCATGGTGCATGGCAGCTCCTGTCCCCTCCTGGCCCTGCCCTGGCAGCTGGTGGCCTCACTCGGTCCTTGCTAAGGCATAGGTTGCCAACCCTTGCACTAAAGGCTTGTTTTCACTCTGCTACTCAGTCGATATAAAGTATGCTAGTTACCAGTGGGGGGGGGGGGGGGGGCGTTGACTGTGCTGGTATGCACCAGTACAGCGTACAGGCACCTATTTTTCCCTGTC
The DNA here is from genome assembly GCA_007922175.1 of Pelusios castaneus. Lineage (NCBI taxonomy): Eukaryota > Metazoa > Chordata > Testudines > Pelomedusidae > Pelusios > Pelusios castaneus. The sequence continues at coordinate 14,252,433 of ML685821.1, forward strand.
TAGCCCTGCTGCCCAGCTGGGAGCCGGGGTCAGCAGGGGAAAGGAGCGGGTCTCCTTTCCCCTGCTCACCTCAGCCACCAGCTAGGCAGCGGGGCCAACTGGAAACAGGAGCAGTGCGCTCCCAGACTTGTCCAACCTGCGGCCCGGGGGCCAGGATCCGGCCCGCCAGGGGCAAGAATCCAGCCTGCGGATGCCCAGGAGCTGCGGCCCGGCTGGAGCCTTTTCAGATCTCCCACTCTGAGCACGCTCAGATGCATGGCTGAGGACAGGAGCAGCCTGGCCAGGGAGTGACTCTGGCCACCCCTGCAGCTCTGGCCAGATAAGAGGGCAGGGAGGGTCGGGAAGCTGGCAGGGAAGAGGCCCGGGGGAGTTGGGGCAGGAAGCCGGCAGGCGGGGAAGGAGCCAGGTGAGGTTGGGGAGATGACTGGGAAGGAGCCTGGGGGGTCAGGGAGTTGGTGGAGAGCTGGTGGGTGGGCGGGGAAGGGGACTGGAGGAGTTGGGGGGCTGGCGGGCAGGGAAGGCGGGGCCTGGGAAGGCCATGGGGGCCGGCGGTAGTGGAGCAGGGGGTTTGGAGAGGCCCTGGAGTGTGGTGGTGGTAGTGCCCAGCTGGAGGCAGGGTCAGCAGGGGAAAGAAGCAGGTCTCCTGCTGACAACCCCTGCAGCTTCTGCCGGCCAAGTACCGGCACTTTTTTTTGGTTTTGTTTTGTTTTTTTTTTAAGAAAAAAAGCACTGATAATTACATTTTGTAAATAATGTAACTTAAATAGACATACCCTACCTCAACTTGCTGCTGTGTCTTCACTATGTTCTGTTGATGGGAGATGGTCTCCTGTCCACATAGCTTCCACCTGTTGTTTCATTGCATTATGGGACTCTCCCATTGGTTTTGTCTTCACCAGACCTGCTAAATTGATGCCGCAACTTTGGTGATTTAGCACCGTAGTGAAGACAAGCCCTAAGTAAATGTTTAGCCTCCAAATTGTTCTTAGCTTGCAACTCACTCTTAATCACCATAATAAAAAGCAAGAAGAAGAATAGATTTAGCACACGTGCAATGATTGTGGACAGTACTTGTTCATAACACAGATTTCTCTGAGGCCTTTGAGAAATTGGTTGTGGGTTTTTATAAATAAGCCTGAGAACAGAACTCTCTGACATTACATGTATGTAAGCAGAACACCACATAATTTTGCCAGTATTTTCAGGAGGCTTCACAGTGGCGTTTCATGAAGAGAGATCTGTCATATCTTACTTTGAGTCTGTTTTGTTAATGAGATGCCAATTGGTTGGATATATGGAAGAGCTCAATGGAGGTCCTGAGAAAGCAAGAGATGGGTTTTTATAGTCAGGACAGGATTTGTGGAAGGAACAGAAATGTGCCCTGTACGTTGCAACCTAGAGAGAAAGTTCATATTAAAGATGACAGGACTTTAAATAAAGAAACAAACAAAAAACCCAACCTCTGATGTTGCTTTAATTAAAAAGCGTGTGTGTGTGTGTGTGTGTGTGTGTGTGTGTGTGTGTAAATATAATGCATGCATGCAAAACCTGCCTCCAAAAATATGAATGACCTTGGCTTTCACACACAGCAGCCCTCGTTAAACCTTGTCTTAGACACTGCAACTCAGACACTATAGCAATGAAGGACCATGTAGATGGTGTAAAGATATTCCATTGAAACAAATGTTGCTCTATGGAGGCGGAATTTGGCCCTTTATGTGTAGTACAGATTCCAGTGTGCCTCTTTATTCCTAGCAGGATTGTTATATCCAATTAGAATGAATGCTTTTCCCTTTTTCCTTAGCTCAGATTGCCGTTCTGTAGAGCATGGATTGAATGAGCCCATGGCATTGTTTGCAGCAAAGATAGGTTACATAAATGGAAAAGGAGGGGGGCTGAGGTGGGTTTTGGTCTTGGAAGTGGTAAACAAAACCTGAAATCATCTGTTTTGCAAATGTTAGCTTGGTAGCACTCCAAGGAAAAAGAGTATCCATAGTTGCTTTCAGACAGCAGTGTTCAGGCTTGCTAGCTGCCTGTTGGATCTCTTGTTTGTTGTGTTATGCATTGGCCAGATTACTTACTCTGTATGTTCTTTTCATTTTCAAGCACAGAAGATAGGGAGAAAGTAGATATGCCATCATCAAGAAATCAGGATGCTATTGTGTTAATCTTGCACAATATTGTCAGAAAAGCAATTCACCAAAAACATTTTCTGTTGTTTCTCCAGAGAGAGGGTCTGTCTTCAGTTTGGAGTCTATTTATTTAAAAGAATTTCCACACTAGCTCATCATGACGAATATTCCATGCAATCATGTTCCTATCTGTCATTCTCAGATGTGATTTACGTGCAGCTGCAAGAAGAAACTCATTCATTCATAGCCAGGCACCTGACAGAGCACAGGGGAGGCCGTTTATGTTAAAGGGCATTGTCTAATAAGTGAGATTTACAGGATAAAGATCTGCTTCTAACTGCAGTGTTCTATGAGCAATAGCAATCACAGAGTTTGAAAGCCCTGCAGAGATGCCAACCAGGGCAAGAGAAACCACAAAAAGCAAAATTTTGGGACATCTCTTTCAGGTCTTCAAGGTTATTATTGAAAAGAGAAAAATCTTTGTATTATCAGGGAAATTTCAAGAGGGGTTGAAAAATAACCAAGCCTTTTTTTTTTTTTTTGTGGAATATATTTTTCTACCACTGTTAACATGACAAATGTCTCTTTAAAAATTTGTCTCAAAGCTGAAGAGTCTCAATTTTCATTACATTTCCCTTCCCATATTAAATCGTGAAACTGTGAAAAAATGTAGACGGCAAAATGGAGCACAAAATTGAGATCAAACTTAGAAGCTGTGACCTCTTCTTCCCATTGCCCAAGGTATCTATGTAGCCACTATAAAAGTGCTATAAAATTACACTGACTCAGTGGAATAGGAACATTAATTTTGCTATATGTTTTTGGCACTGTGTCTTGAAAAGGAAAGGTAATGTACTGTGCTAATCTGAATCCTCCATTGACTAAGATAATATCTTCATTCTGGTCAGCAGCATGGACCATAACTAATTGTGGGATGACATGCAACAGTTCATTCTGTGTAAAATGTCCCCAAATGTCATGAATTATGTGAGGGCTCTTGGACTACCCAGGATTGTGACTCATCTTGCTAGATTCCCTCATGATGGAAGCAGGGGGAGTGGAGCGGGTTCTTGTGCTACAGTGGGTGGCACGTAATGTGGGCCTCCAGGCAGAGGAGATGGGGGAGGACTCCGATCCCATGGTGGACATCTTGGTGCCAGAATGGCCAACGAAAGTGGGCCTCCCTCTCATTAAGACGATAAGGGATATCACCAAGACCCTTTGGCAGACACCGGCCTCCATCCCACCCACAGCCAGGAGGATGGAACGCAAGCATTTCGTTCCCACCAAGGACCTTGAACATTTTTATACACACCTTACCCCGGGATCCTTAGTGGTAGCGGCAGCCAGTGAGAGAGAGCACCAAAGTCACCAGGGCCCTACCCCCAAATCCAAAAATACAAAAAAGATGGATTTATTTGGCAGAAAGATGTGTTCCATAGGGGGTCTGCAGCTGAGAATAGCCAACCAGCAGGCTATCCTCAACCACAACTCCTGGTCCTCCATGGAGAAGTTTGCCAGCTCGTTGCCACAGGACTCAAGGGCAGAGTTAACAGCGATGGTCAAAGAGGGGAAGGTCATCTCCAGGGCTCTGCTCCAATTGGCCTTGGAAGCTGCGGACACAGCCACAAGAGTGATGGCTTCCGGGGTCACAATGAGGAGAAGCTCATGGCTGCAGGCATCAGGCCTCCCATAGGAGGTCCAGGCAACCATCCAGGACCTCCTGTTCGAGGGGCTGGAGCTCTTCTCTGCACAAACAGACAATAAATTACAGACCCTGAAAGACCCTCGGACTATGTTAAAGTCTCTAGGGCTGCATACCCCGGCTCCTCAGAGGTGTTCATTCCGCCCTCAGCCTCCCGCCAGGCGATACCACACCAGGTCAGGCTCATCACGGTGTGGGGACTGCAACAACCGACACCCAAATCAGAGGTCTTCGGGCCAGGGCAGGAGCCATTCTTGCAACCAGCCGGGCACCAAAAAGAACTTTTGAGGTCATGCCTGAAGGCGACTTACCAGTTATCTGTTTGGATCCACACCCTTCCCCCCATTTGGGGACAGGCTATCCCGATTTTACTGGGTACAGTCCAGCATCACATCGGACCAATGGGTCTTGCGCACAGAGAAATGGGGGTACTCACTCCAATTCTCGTCTATATCCTCCTCCCTGTCCCTCCTCAGGGACCCCTCTCACGAACATCAACTGGAAAACGAGGTGCAGGCCTTCATCGCCCTAGGAACAATACAGGAGGTACCAGTATATCATTGGGAAAGGGTTTCTACTCCTGTTATTTTTTGATTCCTAAAGCAAAGGAAGGCCTACGGCCCATCCTGGACTTGCGAAAGCTGAACAAGTTCCTCTGCAGATCAAAGTTCCGCACGATTTTCCTGGCCGCCATCATCCCATCACTGGGTCCCGGATCGATCTGACGCCTATTTTCATATTGCTATCCGGCCACATCACAGATGCTTCCTACGTTTTATGGTTGCCCAAAAGCACTTACATTTTGCACTCCTGCCCTTCGGTCTGTCGGCGGCTCCACCTGTCCTCATGAAATGCCTCGTGGTGGTCGCTGCCTTCCTCAGGCGACAGAGAATACACGTATTCCCATACTTGGATGACTGGCTGGTGAAAGGTCGCTCCCAACAGGAGGTCTTGGTCACACCTCCGAGTAATCCAGTCCATGTTCAACAAGCTGGGCCTAATGGAAAACAAGTAAAAATCAACGTTGATACCTATTCAGCGCTTTGAGTTCATAGGAGTGGTCTTGGACTCGAGAGAAGCTTGAGCCTCCCTCCCTCAGACCGGGTTCATTGCCATGTCAGATCTAACTGGGGAATTAACCAATCACTCCCTTACCTCAGTTCTCACATGCCTGAAGCTGCTGGGTCACATGGCCTTATGCACCTACATTGTAGAATTCGCACATCTGAAAATGCGCCCTCTGCAGGGTTGGTTAGCATCATTTACCGACCGTCCTGCGACTCTCTAGGCGCACTAGTCTGCATACTGCAACGGATCCTAGAGTCCCTACAATGGTGGTGCACTCGCGCCAATGTGTGTGTAGAGAGGCTCTTCCAGGCCTCTCAACCCTCGAGTCATCTGGTCACAGATGCCTCGGACACAGGCTGGGGCACTCACCTGGGCAATCTCCGAACACAGGGCAAGTGGTCCAGGATGGAAACGCATCTGCACATAAACACGAAGGAGCTCAGGGCAGTCCGCTTAGCTTGCATGGCATTTCAGGACAAAGTAGAGAGCAAGTCGGTTTTGGTGTAGACAGACAATACCACGGCCATGCACTATATCAACAAACAGGGTAGAGCTCGATCCTCTCCCCTGTGTCAGGAAACCCGCAATCTATGGGAGTTCTGCATCCGCCACATGATTCACCTAGAAGCATCATACTTACCTGGCTCCCACAATGTCCTGGCGGATGCTCTCAGCAGCACTTCTTGACCCATGAGTGGTCCATCCGGACAGACATAGTGCAGAACATTTTCTGAGAGTGGGGAACTCCCCTCGTAGACCTGTTCGCATTGGATGTCAATCGGAAGTGCCCCATCTTCTGTTCATTCCAGAACCGCAGTCTGGGGTCCCGAGCAGACACGTTCCTGATCCCCTGGTCGCACCAGCTGTGCTACGCCTTTCCTCTGATATGGCTGGTCCACACGGTGCTCCTAAAGATAAAGTGGGACAAAGCAAAAGTCATTTTGGTTGCCCCGGAATGGCTGAGACAACATTGGTTCATGATGTTGCTAGACCTCTCGATCAAGGATCCAGTCTCACTGCTGCTGCTCCTGGATCTGCTCACGCAGAACCAGGGAACATTGAGACACCCCAATCTAGAGTCCCTACACCTCAAGGCATAGTTCCTCCATGGCTGAGTTCCGGTGCTCCTCCCAGGTACCGGAGGTCCTGCTCAATAGCCATAAGTCATCAACCAGAACCACGTACCTGGCAAAATGGAAGAGATTCAGCACATAGGCATCAGAGAAAGGAGTTTCGGCGACCACAGCATTGATCCTGCACTACCTGCTTAGCCTTAAACACCAAGGCCTGTCAGGTGCCTCGCTTAAGGTCCATCTCACTGCCATCTCAGCCTTCCATGCGGGTTCGTCGGGGGGTTCTTTATTCTTGAACCATGTAGTGAAGTGCTTCCTACTGATTAACGGGCCATCCGTTCTAGCCTCTGGCATCTTGCTCATTGCTGTACCTATCTTGGAAGGTGGCCTTCCTGGTGGCAAAAACATCAGCCAGAAGGGTGTCGGAGCTAAAGGCGTTCACATCAGAGCCCCCGTACACTCAATTTTTCAAGGACAAGGTGCACCTCCGCCCTCACCCAGCTTTCCCTCCCTAAGGTGGTCTCCCACTTCCACACATCCCAGGAATATTTCTCCTGGTATTTTGCTCAAAACCCCATGCCACAAATGAGGACCACAGGCTCCACACCTTAGATGTATGGACCTACTATCTGGACTGGATTAGACCCTTCCCCAAATCATCTCAGCTGTTCGTGGCAGTGGTGACAGAATGAAAGGGGAACTGGTGTCCGCTCAACTCCTATCATCATGGATCTTGGTGTGTATCAAGCAGTGTTACGCATTGGCCAAGGTTCCTGCCCCGTCGGTGACTGCACACTCTACCTGGGCTCAAACATCCTCTGCAGTGTTTCTGGCGCACATGTCCATGATAGATATCTGCAAGGTGGCAATGTGGGTCATTGGTGCATACCTTTCCCACTCACTCAGCAGGTGAGAGATGATGCAGCGGTGGGCAGAGCAGTTCTCTAGTCAGCAAGGGTGTAGAATTCTGACCCACCATCCAGGGTAAGGCTTGGGATTCACCTGAGTTGGAATGACATGAACAATCACTCGAAGAAGAAGAAATGGTTACTTACCTGCAAGTGGTGTTCTTCGAGAGGTATTGCTCATGAACATTCCAACACCCGCTCTTCTCCCCTGAGCTGGAATTCCAGCAAGAAGGAACTGGGGAGGGAAAGAGTTGGCTGTGTGTATATATAGAGGGTCGCAGGGGCACCCCTGGTGGCTGCAGCCGATCCTGCAAGTAGTCTAGGGGAAAACTTTCTGGCGATCCGCACACATGGCGCACACGCACCTGAGTTGGAATGTACGTGAGCAACACATCTCGAAGAACACCAGTTACAGGTAAGTAACCGTTTCTTCTTGTTCAATAGCAAAATCTCTTTGGCTTTTGCTTGGAAGGAAAGCTGTCACAAGTAAGTGGAAAGGGTTCTCCCCCTGCAGCTTGAGATGCAAAAATATTATCTGATGATGAAGGGATAGAATCCACCTTTCTTTCCTAAGTGTTCACACTAGGGAACTTGGACACATTTTCCTTTTTACTACGGGTCACAGCATTAACAGCTTTGGATCATGACAGCATATCATTGCCAATCAGCTTGTGGACTGGTAAATTCTCAAGAATTCTCACTTTTAACCTACCCCTTAAACCTTCCCGTTCCGATTCAATGCATGCTAAAGACACTGCATTTTAAGCTGACCTAACAATAGAAGGTTCACTTTTTCCCCAGAGAGCACGTTGCTTTTCTGAATCACCTCTCTCCCAAGTAAGGAGATCTGTGCATCAGTGTTTCGCCAGCCTTGGAAGACTTTACCATTTACTCTGGCCGTTGTTATGAACCCTTTTTGTCCTCCGAGAGGTCAGATCAGACAGAGTTAACCAGAGCTCCCGCTGCCACCACTGAAGTTTCTGACTCCAGGGTAGATTTTCTAACCTGAACAGATTGAGGAGTGACCTTGGAACTGTCATTATTGGCTCAATGCCTTTTCATGTGATTGAGGGAAGCACAGGGTAACACTTTCTGGGCTATCTTCTTGGGCTAGGGTTATAGGAGGAAACTGGTACTGGGATGGGATAGATTTCACTCTCTGACCTGTTGCTTATTCCTAAAGACAAACCTGGGGACCCACTCTTACCTCAAGTCTTTTTGTCTTATCTGTATATCCAAAAGTATCCAAATGAGCAGCAGCTTAATATTCTTTTCCACTTTGCAGGTCAAGTGTAACCTCTCTGTGCCTCACTTCCCTAAATGGGGTTAATGACACCAACCATATTCACAAAGTCCCCAGAGATGTATTAATAAAAGGTGCTACAGAATTAATCATTCCAATTAAAAAAAAAAATTCAAACGGTTGTAAAGATAAGCGTTGTCTATTGCTTGGGTGTTGAGGCCCTGTGAAGAATGTATCGTTGAGGAAAGCTTTAAAGGGAGATTTCTACTTCAGTCCCTGTGTTGTTCTGTTTAATGAGGCATGCTGACTTTTGAGAGGATTCCAACTGGCTACCATACTGCAGCACAGTCTCTCATTTGGTGGGTCATTTTTAGGCACTGGATTGAATTTACTTCCATCCCTGGCAGACCTGATGATCGTCTGCTTTTACACACTACAATTTACAGAGCTAGCTCCAAAGTATTAGAGTTTTAATGGAAACCCCCTAAGCAGGTTTATATTGTTTCTACACTATTTGGAGTTTCCTGCCCTGCTGGCTTTTATTTTGTCCCATATGTGAAAGAGTAGAGGGACGAAGCCGGGGGGGTGGGGGGGAAAGGAGGGGGGAGTAGGCTAGAAAGAATTTAAGGTTTAATTGATATTGTATCTAGCACTGGTGGAGGTGATAGAAAAATGCTCCTAAATCCTCAAGGCAATTAAACAGACACATTCTTTTAATGCTACTTGTAACTTACGTTTCTTAGCAAAATATGTTTTTTCCTGCCTACTTTTGCCTTGATTACCTCCCTGCTGTTTGGAAGGGTGCATTTTTATTCCTCACCTCTTGCAAGATGTTGCTGTCTGGCTGGGGTGGATTCAAGCAACTGAATTCAGTGATCATTTAACAAAATCGTTGACTTGTCTTGGGGAAAACCCCTCCAAATTGACAAATTGGATTTTGGAGCAGCTAAAGCGTCGGCTCCTAGCGAATCCTTCTTGGGTTTTACAAGAAGCCCTAGTACGTGCTGGGACAGGACTTCAGTTGTTTAGCGAGTGCTGTGTGGGTAAGTGTACAGAGCAGATAAGATCAGCAAAGTTTGCTTGTTTGTATATCACAGCTGAGCTTCCGGCTGCAGGCGTCAATGCCTTCGTTTAGCAGAGTGACCACAGTTAGATAAAATGAGCAAACTTGGTCAAAGTTGCTCACACCAGCAGAAAGCAATATTGGATGCAGAAATAAGGGAAGGTGTTTGATGATAAAAAATACTCATCTTCCTCCCCATTTTTCACTGGATTCTAGACACTGTAGTTACGTTGCAGTTGAAGTCCCACCATAGTAACTTGAACTGGTGGCAATGTGAGCAGAAGACCCATGAACTGATGTTAAGACATCATGCTGGCTTTCTGCCCATCATCTGCTAGCCACCACCTAATCATGACCGAGGAGGTAGCTTTCTTCCCAGACTGAATGGTAATACTTTAACAATTCTGTATATTTATCCCAATTCAGATGATGATTGAGGACTTCCACTTACTGGAGCTGCCTGCCAGAGACAAGACTGGTGCCAAATGCTCGGAAATACCAGAGTTTGAATAGTCAGCAAATTGAAGTGCACGCAAGTGTGTGATCACGTGCCTGAGCCATTGCAGGATTGGGTATTTGGGATCTTAGGTGGCTTCTGAGGGTTTGGAACGTAACTGCTCCTAAATGCCATGAATGAAAGATATATACACCAAGTCTGTCAGAGTGCAAGATCTTTTTTAAAAAAAAAAATTAGAATTATTCTGTCATGCGTTCATTATAAATGACTAACAGCTGGAACACTTATTAGGTTTTTTAAAAATGTAGATTAGAAAGATGGGAGCAGATGATGTATGGCGAAGTACTTTGAAGATGAAATAAGCAATATAAATACAAAGTGCTATTCCAGCACTAACTGATCCACTTCTACTTCCACGATAAATAGATACATATTACTATCTAATTGTACAGACGGGCAAGTCAGTGCTGCTAGGGAAGCTCCTTTTATAGCTGCTGGTAGATCTGGCAAAGTGACAAATAGATTTGATCACTGGTAAGAGTCACGTGCCCCATTGAAAGGCATCTGGTAAAGTCTAACCTAACGTGGCCCTCCCTGTTTTGTTTTTAAACAGATGGATCTCTCTGTGGAAACTCTCTATAGCTTCATGCAGGAGCGCCAGAAAAGGTACGCCAAGTATGCAGAGCAGATCCAGAAGGTCAACGAGATGTCTGCCATCCTCCGCCGCATACAGATGGGCATCGACCAGACGGTCCCTCTCATGGAGAAGCTGAATAGCATGCTACCCGAAAGTGAGAGGCTGGAGCCCTTCAGCATGAAACCTGAAAGGGAGCTCAAGTTCTAGCTGCTTCAAACTCCCTTTCCTCACCACCTCGTTCAAACATTCAGCACAAGGACAGGCTTCCAGCACACCCGATTGGCAGTCATTTGGAACTGACAGCTTTGCTGCCTGACTTTTTGCCAGGCTTTAAGAGGAAGAGCTGTCTCAGCTGCCAGAACTGTGAATTGAAAGAGTCCAGCCAGAATAAAGGAGCTCTCTATTCTGGTTGTTTGGAGAAGAAAATTTACCCTTCTCTTTTCCCTACAGCACCACCGTATGTACTGAAACATGTGCTTCATTCCTCCAGTGACATTCAGCCTCGATGAGGAGCGATTCCTCCATCTGCTCTTTCAAAGGGGTATTGGGTGTAATAAACCCTCTAATGTACTTTCCAGGCCACTGGAGATGTGGGCAGTTAGATGACTGACAGATATTTACAAGATTCTCCAGCCTTGGATATAAGCATATTTTATAGATGAACATGTGGAGCCAGGAAGAGACTCATTAAAGCTGTCTGTTGATGTAATTAACATGGTTTGCGTGGCAAGGGAGTTTCCCTTTTGGTTCTAGTCAGCATCTCCTTCCTTGAGGCTCCGGTGTGTACAGGCGTTCTAATTTACGGGGCTGTAAATGAATAACTGTTCCAGTTCCCGGCGGCTGTGTCATTATTGTTGTAAAGGCCCTATCTAACCCCCCATAGTCTGGGACCTTCACCCCAGTCTCCTGGCCCAGAGAATTTCTATCAAAACCTTGGCATTTTTCTCGGCATCGGTAGATGAATGTGAGGTGATGGGAGCCTTTAACAGGGAGCCAGATTGTTTGCAGTTACCGTTAGCTGGAAGGCAGTATTTCTTTCTTTCAAGGGAGGCCGAAGTGTCCACCAAGTGTAGTGTGTTGGCTCAGCTGCCTCCATTCTGAAGGCAGTTGTGAGCGCACTGTTTCATGGCTAAATCCACACAGCCCTTTGGGTTGTGCTCAGCAAAGCTGATCCGAAGGCAACCAGGCATTCTCGCTCTGTTGCAAACTCAGCACAGCTCTGGAAGGGAGGCAGCGTGCTCCTGTGAGTAGAGCCCTAATCTGGGTCTGGGACATTTGGGTCTATTCCTAGCTCTTGCACTGGCCTGCTGGGTGTCCAGGGCTAAGTCAGTTCCCCTCTCTGTGCCACCGTTTCTCCATCTTTAAAATGGGGCTAAGTGATGCTTTGCTCCCCTTTTGTAAAGTGTTTGAGCTCTCCAGATGAACAACGCCAGGGAAACCACAAATAGGCAGTCACCTGAATTGCCGATATGCAGCAGCTAGTGGCTGATCCATGGTTAGTCTTAACTCGGAAGTGAGGAAGCCTTCTGGAAGTTCTCTACTTCTGGCTTGTAGAGGCTTCAGAAAAGAAATCAGGACCCACAATCAGGCCTACGCTTCTGTTTGTTGCTTTAACCATAGAATGCTGCTAAGAGGGTGAAACATATGCATGTCCCTGGTACATGGCTTTAGTAATGACTACTCCATTCCACAGGGCTGCTGCAGGCCCGGATCTAGCTGTGCTGAAGAAGGGTGTGATTCCCGTTGGTTGCGCTGAATGCCAGGAATCCACACACGTTTCTGTTTGAGAGCCTCCTCGGGCATCCTCCCCACATACTGCATAGATCATATACCCCAAAGTTTTCTGAATGGCTCCTCTGGAGCTTTGAAAACATTATTGTTACTTGTGGAGAATTCACTCAGCCAAAGTTATGTCTAAGTACTGGCGAATGAGAGTGACTCAGGCTCCTGCCAAAACTAATTGCTGCCTCTCAGCAACAAGCTGCTTACTATTTTCTTTTGTTGCATTATTTAAGACCAGGTGGTCTGGTATTGATGTCCGTATTGTAGAATGCAGCACACTTTGACTTATATTTGGACTCGACCCTCAGACATTGTGTGGGAACAGAGTCCCTATAAGATGAGGAGCAATTAACGATTCAAATTTGGCAAAAGATTTCTTAGCAGTATACACACAGGTGAAGGCAGCTTTCTGGGCCCAGTTCTCCATTGCTCTACACCTTGTGTACTTGTGAGCAAAATGCTGCCAAATCAGAATTCTCCCCTTCCTCTCACCAATGGTGGGATTTTACAACTGTTTTGCACACGTGTTAATGACCACACAAAATTCAAGGCAAGAGGGAATCAGGTCCCAAGGTCCTGGGCTCTTTCCTAGACAGTCAAGACACTTGAAAGCCAAAAGCCATATAATACACACCCTCTCTGTGGAGGAGAGATCCATTTGATAAATTGTGGAGCACTGTGATAAGATCTTGAGATACACCTTAGAGCAGCAGTCCACTCTCTGCCCACTATTCCATCATCCCATGGTATCTGACATTCCCTCAAGCAGCTTCAAACAGCTGCCATATTTCTTTAAATCAACCTGAGACACAAGTATTTCCTCCTGTCTGATTACATGGGCTGTAAATCCAGGATGGGTGATATTCAGTCCACTGATGACTTGAATGATCGATATCTCACAACTGTGCAGAGCTTGAAGGTGGAGGTTTATACCACGGGGATGGTCATGAGCTTAAATTGTGTCAGGGCTCTTTTTAGAACATAGTACTGTGAATGTTTTCTCTCCCATAAAGGTCTAGGCAGTTGGACTCCTGGTATTAAGATACTGCATCAAAGATGCAATATATACTATGGCTCTGCAATTCATTTTGTCTGTAAGTGTGGTGCGTGTGTGCACGCAGATTCCCACCATCTCAGTGCTTTCCAATATTGCTCCTTGCAGCACGGTTGCGAGAGGTGTCTTGAGTAGCAGCTCCATTTTATTACAGCTGCAGAAAGTAAGTCAGTGATGTTATCTGCTGCAGATGACGCAGCTGGTCAGCTGCTACTTAATTTATGCACAATTGCCATGAAACATCCATGGTTAAAAAAAAAACCCAAAAACCTTGTCATATAGCTCTCTGGACACTGCTGAGCATCCTGTTAGGGCTTTGCAAATAGCAAGGAAACAAGAGGTGCAGGCTTCAGGTTTAGGGATTGAAACAAACCAGTACAAATCAATAGGTGAATTGGAAAGGAATCCTATAGCTGAGCCCTGATGCTAAACCTCTTCTAATGTGTGTACACGAATGTCAACCATTCTATTCAGTGGATGGCCCAAAAGTATATGGGGAAACGATTGCTTTGTAAAACGCCATGTACCTCGTCTGTAATGGATCACAGTTTATTTCATCTCTCCACCGTTAGTGTTTATTATCCATACATCTTTGGAGCGCTTGCTGAGGGAAAGCTGCTTCTTTCTATATGTCCAAAGTGGCTGCTTCGCTCATTTTGGTGCTGCTGGTTTTCTTAACTGCTGCTGCTCTCCAGTTTGCTCCATGTCCTGCTTATTGGCTCATCTCAGACATATGCCATAAATAAAGTGTTAGCGGCTTTCTTCTCCCCATCATGCTGTTTTCTATGGCGTTTGGTATACGCTTGGAGTCACCAGCCTACCAGTGCAATTCCTTTTCCAAACCTCCTCCAAAACAGCATCAAGAATGGTCCCAATAACCCTTTAATTATTGCATTACGTTGTCTGTGAAACAGCTCGCTACGGCTGTGAAAGAGATGCAGTCTGCCACCCCGACACTAATAACGTTCAAAGATGGCTGTTAAAAGAAAGTTACTTTCCTGTACTTTGCTTCTGCATTATGATGTAAACCAGCGGTTCTCAACCACTGCGTCGGAACACAAAGGTGTGTCGCAAAGAGCCGGGAGGTGTCACGGAAAATCCGCAGCTCAGCTTGGGGCTCCTGCCACCCGCCACTCTCTGCTGCCCTCAATAGCCCACTTCTGCTGCACAACACAGGCAGCAGCCTGGACTAGATGAGTAAAGGGACTTAGGGGCTGCAACCCAGAGATCCTGGGCTGGGGGAGGGGGGCACCACCTCCCTCACAAATATAAACCTGGCCCCATTGAGCCAGACCACCAGGGCACCAGCCTGCGCTGGCTTGACTTTGCCCCCAGCCAGGTCCTGGAGCCCTGCATTCTCCAGAGTGCCGCAGCCTCCCAGGCGCTCCCAGCCCATGCGCCTCCGGCAGATTGTAGCGTGTCATGGAGGGGAACATCATCTGCCAGGTGTGTCACGATGGGAAAAAGGTTGAGAACCACTGACGTAAAAGAAGGTCTGATGGTTTGGGGGGAGGCTCCTAAAAATGCTTGGTGATTTTTTTATTTCTTTTGTTGTAAACTAGAAATATTAGACATGGGCCTCCGGCTCTTAATGGAAAACCCTCTGGCGAACAAGGTGGGTTTCTGTTGTTGCCAGAGGCTCTGATGACAGGGGGTTGAAACTGGAGCAGGTTATCTGAACATGGTGGGTCTTAGTAACATCTATTTAACACAAATTCTTGCCCTTGGAGAAAGGCCGGTTACTTACTTTACAACAGTGGTTTTCAACAGTTTTAGGGTGCCTGTCCCTTTCCAAATGCAGGCTGTTACAGACCCCCAGCTGAGATAGGCAGAGGTGAGGCATCAGGGACTTGGGGAAAGCAGGCAGGGTTACCCGTCTTCTGACTTCCAGTTAGCAACAGCGGCTAGAGGTTTTCACATTGTGGCTCACACCCTCCTAGGGAGGCACAAAGGAACACTGGGGGGGCTCGGGGGAGGATGAGCAGCCGTGCCGGGTGGCTCACACCAGCTCCCCACAGTGATGCTCAGGGACACAGTTCCGCCTCCTGACTCAACTCAGCAGGCTCCCAAACCTGTCGGCTGGGGAACGTTATACACAATGTTTAAAGAAAGGGGGGGGAAACAACTGAATGTTCTCATTCTTTTCGCTCTCCATTTGGAGGGTCCATTTGGGCCCCTGGTCCATCCCTCCAGAACCTAGGAAGTCTTTGAACAGCAGTTTGGCTCAACAGCTCCCATTCTAAATATTGAATGACTGTTAACGGAGCTAAAAGGGGAGGCGAGGGCCAGAAATGGCTGCTGAAAAGGTGGCCTGGCAGTTCTGGGTTGGAGGGGGCCCCATTTTCACCTCTCGCTAACCAGAAGCTGCCTCCAATCCCCCCTTCCACTGTCTGCCTCAGTTCTCTGTGCCCCAGTAATTCTGCCCCAGTTAGTTTAATGAAAAGGGCACACGGTCACTCTAACCATCACAGCTGTGGCCTGGGTATGTGAGTGTATCAGCAGTGAACGGCTAACAGCTTTGCATGACCCAGCTGATCCCATGTTCTAATTCCTATTCAATCTGTCTGCACTGTCATTCTGATCTTGCCTGCCTGTGTTCATTTGTTGCAGCAAGGGGTATCTGGTTTCCAATTCATTTCTGGCGTTAAAAAGTCTGGTTGGGACATCGGGCTTCCCCAGTACAGCTCTATAATAGACGCAAGGGAAGATGGTTCAGTGGTTAGGGTGCAAGGTTGGGATTTCGGAGACCCGGGTTCAATTTTCTGCTCCACAATGACTTCCTGTGTGAAGTTTGGCAAGTCATGTGGTCTCTTTGTACCTCAGTTCCCCACCTGTAAAATGGGGATAAGGTCCCTGCCCTACCTCCCCGAGGTGCGAAGATAAATGTTAGAAATTGGGATGTGCTCAGGGACTATAGTGATGGGGGCCACAGGCGTATCTAAGGTATGTTACGACAGAACATGGCTGTCCCCTAACTGGGAGCATGGGGCAGGCCAGACTTATATGTAGATGCAGTCTGTGCCCCAGAACTGCCATTGTGCCACTGCCCGAAGCTGCAGTGGCTGATCGAGAGAGGTGGCTCATCCAGCCGTCGATTGAATGCCTTTTAAAAGTTGTGTGTGTTTGTTTACTTTTGTTGAAATGCAGCTTCCTCTAGTGCTAGGCAGAAAGAGGATTTTCTCACGCGGGGCTGTTGTCTAAGGACATTTTCAAGGCTCTCGAGCCCAACCTTGACTTGAAATATTTATTCTGTTTGGCTTTTATTAATAAACGAAGGATGCGTGACTCATGCTGGACTCTCCTCTGTGGTGATTTCTTAAGGGGGAAAACTCCTTGTAGGGTCCCGTTCCTGTGTGTTATCCTGTGGGTGGAAACTTTTAACCCGGTTGTGGGTTTTAGGATGTCTGTTATTGGAAGGTAATCTCATAGGAAAAAAATGGTTCGAATTCAGCTGAGGGTCCTGCAAGGGCCCTGTGGGGTCATCCTGTAGGGATTCAGGCCAGGCCAGACTAAGCCGCAGGAAAGGGCTGTAAGTACAGACGTGTTCATCACTGCCTGGAGGCTACTTATTACCGGCTCACACATGCCCTGTTTGGCTTTCAGCCGGATAAATTCTAACTTCACAATACTGTCCTAGGACCCTAGCCTGTTAAGCAAGGGGCTGACTTTGATCACTGGTCTTTACCACCATAAACTGTAGCGTTAGCTCCTACTGCAGTGGTGGTGTGTTTCTCTCCGGCTGTAAAGGTGGGTAACTAGGCAATGAGTCTAGTGTCGTATTTAGGACTGAATACTTGGAACATCTGCTGGGTTGGGACACAGAGGAAGGCTGCCCTCAATCCTGTGGATGCCTGCAAAAGTTCTCGTTCCCTTGTCTACTGTGGAGGAGAGGGTAGGATTACACTGAAAAGCATATTGGGTGAGATCCGAAGTAACAACAGCATAACCAGGAACATGTGGGGTGGCCCTCAGTAATCTTTCAAGCGGGAATGGCTTTGATCCAATTATTTCATTCCACTGTAGGCCCTAGCCCTTTTCTTTCCTGTTATTTTAACAACCAGGTTTGTCTTTTTGTTCATATTGCCACCCCCAGAGAAGCAGGGTGTTGAATAAAGCAAGCATGGCCACTACAGTTGGAAGAGGGGGACTGTTCACCTGCAAAGGGACTGTACAAGAGAAAGCAAGAGGCTCAAGCAGGGTGTACTTTCCTGTCCACCCCATAACAATTATCAGGCAGCCAGAAGACCAGTGGTTAAAAGGAAAAAGTGAGTGAGTCCGCTTCCGTCGAATGGACCAAGACTGGGAAAAGAGCAAACAGTGCAGAAACTCTCCGTTAAATACATTTGTATTTTAAGTGATTGTGAAATGGTAGCAAAGTGTTACTTTACCCCTCCCACACCCAAGTATAAGCTTTCCCCCAGTCGTCTGCCATGGGACCTGGAGTGGCTATCTGTCAGGCTTTAGCTAAGGTCCACTCAGGCAGCCCTCTTTACCCACAAAGACCAGTGTTGTCTATGGCACTATATGTTGGTTCTGAATTCTGTTAGTATGGAATCTCTTGCAGGTTTGAGTCCTCCATTTTTAATCCATTCCAGTTCAGTCTTTGACCTCTTTGCTCAGGCAGTCTCAATGCCGTGAATAAATCAAAAACTCTGTTGCTGTATGTTGTAGTACCGTACTTAGATCTTTACCACTGCCAGATCCCAAATAGTAGCTGTAAGCACATGTTCAAAAATTTCCCATAAAATAAAAATATAATGCAAGTGACTAATTGTCAGTACTTCCCTGGAGCAGGAGCGGTCTATAATCTTTGTCTTTTTAGCAGCAATTAAGTACAATTACACTCCAGCTTTTTTTTTTTAAAAGGCAGCATTCTGCAATTCTACCCTTTCCCATAAAATGCTAGGAAAAAAACCATTTTTCTTTTCTATTCATAATAGCTGTCCTTAATAGTCTGACAGCACAAACTATAACTGAAGATTTATTTCTAGAAACTCTAATAGGTCGTAAATATGATAGTGCCACCTGGAAAATCTGAATTCCAGATGAACTTGAAGTAATTCTCTGTAAGGGTAGTTTACCAGGAGCTCAGTTGTTCAATAAGAATAATTATGGGCAGAACCCTTTGTATGGAAGCCCAAATCACATTGTGGGAGGGTGTTTACTGTGATCAAATTCTAAAGTATTACAATTCTGGAACTTTTTTTTTAACCTTAGGAGGAAGTTAAAGATTTTAAAAGTGCAAGGGAGTTTGGGGAGGGAATATCATGGTGACTATGTGCCTCTCCTCCTTCTCCCCAAACCCTACGTGAAATTAAAATTCTGATCTTAATGTGTGAGATAGTCAGGATCTCCTAGCAAGAACTCAAAGATTTTCGTAAGTGTTCACCATTAGTCTAACTCTGCTCCTACCAAAGATGGGACGTAGAGTAAGGCCAAAACTTGGTGCTTTGAAAACACTGCCCTATTGGTCATTTCCAACAAACAGAACAAGCACTAATCAAATCAGGTGGTGTGGTTGCTAGCAGCAGACTGTTCCACACCCCTTGCTCACTTACAGTAAATTGCAGCTTTGTCAGATTAACTCTATGCATGCTCTCTCTCCCCCTGCTCCTCTCTCACATTTGAACAATCCAGGAAAATATCTGTATGGAAATTACTGTCTTACCAAATTTGAAATGCTTTACTTTATTGGTATTACGTTCATTGCACTCAGTAACACCACACTGTCGTCTTTTGCAGTATGGAGTTCTCCTGTGGTGTGATTCGAGATGTAGAACAAGTTTTCCACTAGAATTTGAACTGAACAACCCAGTTGGGGAACTTGGTCTTTATATGAAGTGAAGAATGTCTTCAGGTCAGCCACGTCCCTCAGGATTAGACCAAAACCAGAAAGCAATCCAAATCACTCAGATGGCAATACAACCTCCTAGACTGCAATCCTCAGTGCACTGAGAACTCTCAAACAATGGAAAACTGACCATATGCACACCTGGAAATTACAACAAAGGCATTAAAGAAGGCTGGGAAGTCCTAAATCAGCCATCTCTGAGGTTTGTGAGGAATCCAATCAGCCTAGCTACCAGGCACCATCAGGACTAGTTTGATGATAACACTGAGATCAAAGCCCTCTTGGACCAGAAGAGAAAAAGCCTTCTGTGACTTTCAAAACCATCTAGTCAGAAGTAAAGCTATTTCCATCAGCTCAAAGCTGAGGTTCAAAGGAGGATTTGAGAAAGAAAAAATAAATGGTGGGAGGACAAAGCAAAAGAAATTCAAGCATTTGCTGGCACACATGATATGCAGAGCTGCTTCTGCAAGACCAAAATCTGTATGGACCAAGCTCATGTGGCCTTACACCACTGAGATCTGAATATGGCAGGACCTTTCTTAAAGACAATGAAACCATCAAAAAGCACTGGAAGGAATGCTACCAGAAGCTTCTAACTCAAGAACTGACTGTAACTGATAATGCCATCCCTCAGCACCCAGTCTGGGAAGCTCTCACCAACATCTGAGGAGACCCTCAAAACAATTAAGATAATGAAGAACAATAAAGTACCAGGTCCTGAGGACCTACCAGCTGAAGGACTGAAAATGGTGCGGAGAAACACTGAGACACAAGCTCCATTTACTACCCTTCAAAATTTGGTGTACCAAAGAAATCTTCATAGATTTATGCAATACTAACATTGCCATCATTTTCAAAATGTGAGACAGGGCCAACTGTGGCAACTATCAAGGTATTACCTTCCTCTCCATCTTTGAGAAGATTCTTGCTAGAATTTTATTGACTTTTCTGCTCCCTCTTGCAGAGGAAGTACTCTGAGTCCCAGTGTGGCTTCAGACCTTCATAAGACACCACACACATGCTTTTTGAAGCCAGGCAGATCTAGGAAAAATGTCAAGATCAACACCAGGAGCTATATATGGCCTTCATTGATCTGACTAAAGCCTTCAAGTCTGTCAGTCATGAGGCTCTGTGGAAAATCAGGTCAAAGTTTGGCTGTCAAAGAAAATTTACCACCGTTGTAAGACTCCTCCACAACCAGAAGACTGCCTCCATTCTTTGCAATGGCTCTATCTATGAGCCCTTTGTCATCTGAACTGGCATAAAGCAAGGTTGTGTACTGGCACCCACTGTTTCCTCCATTCTCCTAGTAGCTATGAAAACACTAATCCAAGACAGTCTGCCAAAGGGTATTCACATCCAGTATTGAACTGATGGCAACCTCTTCAAACTCTCATTGGCAACAATAACTGAATTTCAGCACACAGATTATTTTGCTGTAGTTTATATTCTCAAAGGAGGACCTACAAACCAGACCCTAACTGCTTCTCAGAAGCTTATAAAAGCCCAGAGCTAACCCGAAACATCAGCAAAACAAAAGTTCTCCACCAGTCCATCATCAGACCCAGCAAGGAAGATATATATTGACAGAGGAACTGGAAAATGTAGAACATTTTGCCTACCTTGGCAACCATCTCTCACAGCAGGCAAACATAGATGTTGAGATGCGGCATAGAAATTTCTGTGCCAGCCTTGCCTTTAACAGACCGTCACAACAGATGTTCAATAACCACAACATCAAAACACACACTACACTTTAAGTTTATCAAGTGGTGGTAAATCCCAACTCTCCTCTGCATCAGTGAGACTTGGGTGACCTACAAAAAAACACCTGGAAGGTGCCTTATTTGAAAGCTCCTCACCCTAAAGTGGAAGGATTGCAGCACTAATGTTAGTGTCCTCATCAAGGCCAACATCTTCAGTATTGAGGCCCTGATTATCCGGCACCAGCTGAGGTGGAGCAGGCACTGTGTGCGCATGTCTGATGCATACCTTCCAAAACAACTGTGGTACACTTAAAAGAGAAAGGAAAGGAGGAGGCCAAAAAGAATGCTTCAAAGATGCCCTCAAGATAAACATCACGAGATTTGGCATTGACACCACACTCTGGGAGACAGTCGCCCAGGATGAGCCTAACTGGCGAAGACTTGTCAGAGAAGGAAGGGCCATTTTTGAGGAAAATCCCTTTGCCCTGGTTGCAGGGAAAATGAGAGAGAAGAATGGACACTGGTCTTGTAGCATTCATGGCCCACCTTGTCTTCCAACACTACCTGTGCTGTCTGCCAATGAGTCTGCGTCCCAAGGATTGGGCACCTCAGTTACCAAAGGATCCGTATAAAATAAAACCTGTGAAAGAGATCAGCTGAGACCCGAGGGATCACCAACATGTCTGCAGAACAACTAGATGCGGCGGTTGGTTGTGCCAGTTGCCTCCAGCTCAGGCTGCTGAGCTGGTTTATTAGGAAGTAGACTTCTGGGCTCAGGCTGGAGGACCCTAGGAGGTGGTAGGGTCACAGAGGTAGGCTCCAGCCTGAATCTAGTTGTCTATAAAGCAGCTAAACAGCCCTGAGTCCCAGTAAGCTGGCACAGGCCAGCCATGGGTTTTTCTTTACGGTGTAGATGTCCAGAGTTTCTACAGGCAAAAATGCTGTGTAGGCTACCATCAAGCCCCTGAAATAGTAAGAGGCAGAATTGATACAGTTAGTGGAACTGGGTTGCAGCAGCATGCAAACTGTTCCTGGTGGTAGTTTTTGGTGAGTTCAACTGTATTTCATCTTTCCCTTATTTCATCTCCTTCCCTTCTGCTGGAGATGGGTTGGGTTCCCTTGTTACAGTCTTCTAATGGCACCAGCGTAGAGCCCAGGAGAGTTGTTTTTGGGAGAGAAGTACCGAGGTTATGCAAAGGCTGGCTGTTGTATGCAGAGTGGGTGAGAGGAACAATTGGAAGATAAACAGGCTCATTTTGAAACTAGACTCTGGTTCCTTTTAAGATCTCTTTCTCAAGGAGAACTCAAGTGCAAAATGTTCTATTTAAATCAGAACTTGACTTGCGGGGGGGGGGGGGGGCAGGGTGAGAGCAGACACTTCAGAAGTTTTCAACATTTGCATTTTTCTTCCCATAAGAACTTGAAGCAGTTTAGATCAGAAGTCACCTTCCCCTGTTTTTTTTCCTGTACTGGCTTCAAGCATTTATTTAGCACTGGTGGTTATTTTTAGAAAGCAAGCACAAAATAAGCTTGCTAGTTATGGGGTGCTGCTACTTCCTTGGGCAAGGGAAATACAAAACTTTACCCTTTCTCTTTTAATATTTGTAAATATAACTTTTTAAAAAATGAGGCCCTGCTGAACTTTGGGTGGATAGTTACTAAAATCATTCCTAAGCTGGAAAGCCAGGCTTTGCAGGAGCTATTAGCACCCTGGCCCAGCGGGTAGATAGACCTGTCACTTGAGAAAACAACTTCTGTAAGGGAGTAATCTTAATAACTTCTACCAGCAAAGAAAGCCGCTGCTACCACTCTGCCTCCAAGGTGACGTCAGGCTGGTGTGTCCGCTGTCTCCTCTACTCCCCATAGCAGCAAGACACGGTGCGCACATCATCTGCAGTATCAGTTAAAGCTGTTATCAGGCATGTTAAACAAACAGAACAAGTGAGGCACGCCCCTGCCCGTGGGTAATTTTAACAGTTTGAAATACTCGCTGCAAAAAAAGAGTAGCACAGCTGTTTTGCAAAGCCTCAGTGTATCCACTTGGGAACTGGATTATTGCCTTGCAAAATAAGGACCACCGTTCAATTGTGTTCAACAATAATAGAAAGTTTAAAGGTTAACACAAGGATACAGCAGCTGCTGCTATTCAAGTGGGTCGTGGGTATGTGGTAACAGCCACAGGCAAGAACACAGAACGATTATGGACGTTGGAGAATCACTCCTGACTGCCAGGTGCTACGAAGCTCAGTTAAAGTTAAATATTTGTTCACTTCCACTTCAGGAAAGCGACCCATTCTGTAATTAATAAATACATAACCATAAGCAGCCATTGGGAAAGCTGACAAGACGTACACCACGGCCAGCCCCTCCAGATGCCTGGAAATGTGCTGTAATGCAGATAGCTGCAGCATATGGACCAACCTGACTGCAAACAGTGATTCTCAGCCATTCTATAGAAACAGGTACCACTTCTGATTTTATTTCATCATAACATACAAGTAATGCTCATGACACATCAAGATGAGAAACTCATCTTTGAACCATTTAAACAGCTTGCCATACACCAGAGAACATTATATTCATATTAAAACATTTACACACTTCTCCCCGCCAGCATCCACCTCACTTTCCAAACTTCTTAAAACCATTCTTCAGCATCTCTCGGGTACAGAATCCTCATACAGATATGAGAGAGGATGCCGCTGCCGGACAACTAGGTGGGCTCAAAGCTTTCTTCTCCCACAACAGTGTGCTAAAGAGACTGATTCAACAGACTGTTGATCCTGCAGCCCTGCTTTATACCGCTAGTTAGAGGCTGCTGGGAATTATGAGGAGTGAGACCAGATTTCAGTTGCAAAGAGGGTTTAAAAAAAAAAAGTCTGATAGCAGCAGCCGGGAAGATCTCAGGTTTGTTTGTGCTAGCAGGGATTTCTTTCAAATACTTTCTAAACCAAAACTCCTTCTTGTGAACTATTTGATTTAAACTGTTACTTTAAAAAAAAATGGTTGTAACTGAAATCTGGCTTACATGAGATTTGCTAAATGGTTCGTGGCAGTCTGGGTAATGGCTAGCCAAGACCTGACATGCTTTACGCTGTGGTAGCGACCTACCCTCTTGCCCAAACTACCCGCTCTTCCTGCATTTCATGCACACATAACAAACACAGTCCATGGATTCAGCCATTCCAGTTGCAGTCTGTCTCTCGCACGTTTTAGGATCAAGTTAATCAACTCGGTAGCGTTCTCTCAGTGCTAGTTTTAAACAGTCCACCATAGGAAATTTAAGTCAGATCCTAGCCACAAACAAAAAACAAAACAAAGACAAAATCCTGTCCATTTCTCAATATAGTAAAACCTGAGATTTGAGTCACCAACTAGCTACACTTACAGTAAAGAACAAAAACAAGCTGCGGACTTGAACCAGGACTTCAGTGACTACCAGATCTTGACTGACAAAACCTCAGACAGCTGCTTTACAAAGCAGTTAATCATGTGGAAGTATTTTATATTTTCAGCTGCCTGCACTGAAACTGTACAGAGGGTCTTACGTTTCTCCCTGCCCCTACACGAGCTGCAGGACACTGGTAAGGATTTGGAGAATTTTCACATTGAGCTCTTTGTCACAACATTGGACTGAACAATGAAGCATTAGATT
This sequence comes from Pelusios castaneus, assembly GCA_007922175.1. Taxonomy (NCBI): domain Eukaryota; kingdom Metazoa; phylum Chordata; order Testudines; family Pelomedusidae; genus Pelusios; species Pelusios castaneus. The sequence goes on from ML685821.1 coordinate 14,276,767, forward strand.
AGACCCCTGTACATCATTGGTTGCTTTAATACCGTAATTCTCACCAAGGCACAAAGTGGCAACGGGGGACGTGGCAGCCAGCGTACCACAAGAACCACACGCTGGAGAGAAAACAGCTGGTTCTCTCCCCCTCAAAATAAATAACATACATGAATATGCCCGAGCCCTGTCCCCTCTGGCACTAAGGAAGCTACAAGACATTCCCTAGCAGGAATCTCTTATAGATAGTTAAGGCTCTGAAACAGGTACTGGCCAGCAACAAAAAAGCAGCAGTGGCAGAATTTGCAAATCTCTGTTGTATTAGCGTGGAGGCCCCACAAAAGGAGACAGACTGGACCCCAGTGGGCAGATGCTCACCTTAGCCTTAGAATTTGTAGTGGGAAATTGTTATCTGCAGTACTCCGTCTTGATTTTTGTCTTTTTAAAATCTTATTTCTTTAAATACCATCTTCTGTCCCAAGCCATGAAGAATAGTAACGTGGAGACCCTTCTGTCCTCGAACCTTGGTAGGCCGCTCCACTTCCCATCTGAAGTTAGTGGGCAGGAAAGAGGTTTGAAGATTAAAGAAAGGGTGTGCAGGCCTAGGTAGGTATGAATTCTCAGGGCTTGGGCAAGAATACGGAAACAAACTATTACTTGTGGGGTTTTTTTGTTTTTTTTAAAAAGGTGGGAAGTAGAAAATAAGCCTTTCCCTTTAGGGAAGGGAAAAGCACAGATAGACATCTGTACCATGGGGCAGATCTCGCACTGTTATTGTTCTGATAGAGGACAAACCCAAACCTAAATGCTACTACTCTATTTACCTATTTAAATCTCAGTAGACAAGGAGATGGTATTTTTCATTACTTGCACTTAGCCACTTTTATCACTGGCCTATAGCCCTAAACATTAGTGGCCATCCATATTACCAGCGCTCAGTTCTTCTTATAGTATTAGGTTTAGGGGTGACAGACCCAGCCCTCAAAGGCCAGTTTCAGAATCACACACTTAAAACCCCTGTCTGTTTCTGTATTTAAATCAACTGGGGAGTGAACAGGTTTGAGAAGATTAAATTTTACCACTGGTCTCTAAGCCAACTGAGAAACTTGTGCGTAGACAGCTTTAATCAGTCTCAACTTGTGGCCAGCCATCTATTCACCCTGCATACAAACTGGCTACCAGAGAGTGGGTAGCCATGAAAACTCTAGCTTTATTATCTGAGGTATGGGTTTTGCTTTAAAGAAGCTTTCTGACCAGTCACCTCAAACCTGTCCCTTCGAATGGCAGTTGCATCAATATTTACGTTGTCTGAGCTTTGCTTCCAGCCCAGCCTTGCTGCGATCAGTCACTAGGTGTTTGGAGTCCCTACCAATCTCTATCCTTAATGAAAAAGATCTCCCTCCAGAAGTTGGCTCAGTCTCATGGCTAAGGTGCACTGTTGATATTTGTTTGGGGAGAGGGGGAGGAGAAATAGGGACTAGAGCTAGTTTTTGTAATTTTAATAAGTGGAATCAGGCCAATGGCCTGTCACCAAGAAAGCTTGCTTTAAAAACCAAAAATTTAAAGGACATGCAATTTGTTGCATATAATTGCTTCCTCTGGCAGGGAAAACTTCTGAAACATCTGGCCTTCCACCTTAAGGGGGAGAAACAAAAACAAATACCCCACAACAGCTGATCTCTCTAGTGCAGGTTTTAGTTTGTCACGTCTCAGAGAAATCTATTCCTTCCCTTCACACTGAAGCCCCGCTTATAAAAAATTTCAGATTTACAGGGAATTGTTTTAAACAATGGGAATTCTAAGCCAGCTACAGTGTCACAATTGTCGGCCACGTCTCAGGATACTTCAATGATTTCCATGCTGCCTGAAAAGCTAGACTGGCTACCCACTTTCCCCAGTTCCTCTCGGGATCTGTTGTCTGACATGATGCTCTCCCCAAATTCCATCTGGCAGCTTCTTCGCTTAAACTGCTTTTCAAAGGAGCTTTCCTCGTGCCAGCTGCGCCTCGAATCCCCTCTGTCACTTGGCTTCTGCCTCCTGCGAACAGCGCCGGCCTGGTCACAACCAGTAGGCAGCTGGCTGCAGCTGTAAGCGGAGTAAGTGGCGTTGCCCCCATAGATTGCAGAAGCAGAGTAGAAGTGGGAGGGTTCTGTAGAAAAATACCAGCTGTTGGTGAGAGACGTAGTGGAAGTCTGAGGAGCTAAGATATCGGAGTGCCAGCCTTTGAGGCCCAATCCAGCAGCAGACTTTCCCAAATGTTGCTGACTGGTGGAAAGACCAAACAAGAAGTTTGTTTTGTAGTTGTCCTCCATGCTCCCACTCCGATGCAGTGGGTACAACAGCGACCTCTGCATGGTACTGATACTGCCAGTCCTCCCCAGATGTTGCCGCTTGCTCTGGCTGTCCAGCTGCCAGGCATTCTGAGGTTTCTCTGGCGGATTTGCCTCTTCTTTATCTGGGCTGGTCTCCGGTGTCTGCTCTGAAACCTCCTGGACAGGAGAGAACTGACACAGCTTGTTGCCACCATCTAGAATACTACAAACATTCAACTGCTTTAAAGTGTCCTCGGACGATGAAAAACCTTGCACCGATGCACCTACGCAGTTGCTGCTTGCTGAGTAGGATATTGATTTGATATCCAAAGAAAATGAGCGCTTCAGTCTGTTGCTATCTTCTACCTTGTCTGAGGACACATGAAGTCCATTTAGGCCCTGTACCAGCGGGCTGTCCTCTAAAGACGGTAAGTGTGAGCACGGCAGACTTCCAGAGTCCACTGGCTTCTGCTCCGCAGTCTCGGGGGTAGAGTTCATGCAAAGCTGATTAGTGGCGAGGCCGCTGCTCTGTCCACCTTCTGGGACCAGTCCATGCTCACTGCTTTTTTCCAAATGCAAACGTTTCAGCTTGCTCATCGGTCCAGGCTGCCCAGTCTGTTTCTTGATCTTCTTCTCAAAATCCAGAAGTTGGCCCAGGAAGTTGAAGTTGGGAGAAATTGTTGGCCTTTTTTCTTTCACAAACCTAAAGAAAAAAAGGCAAGAGTTATTTACAAATCCTACTGTTTAAAATGTGACTAATATTCCCATTAAGAGTACTAGGCTTACAGCCCTTATGGTGTTTTGACTCAGTAAGATATTTCGGTTCAGGTTCAAAGAAACACACCAAATGGATGCATGGGAAAGGCAGAGACAGCAGTGAATTGAATTTAATGATTCAAAGGTAAGCAACTAGACAACCCAAAATATTCTCTCTCCTTTTTACAGCTTACACAATTCTTCTTAAAGAAAATATTTATTTTTTTATTTTTGCTGCTTCACTATATGTAAAGATGGCCTGAGAAGCTCTTAAAACAAACAACCCCTTCCAAAACCCCAACAACATGCAGAAAAACAGAGTATCCAAGACCAGATAATCTAAAGTAAAAACTTGCACAGAATTACCCCAAGTCCCTCTCAGGTGGTCTTTACACTTCTTCATGTATTACAAAGAAAAGTCATTCATTCTCTCCCTCTCCCCCTCACAGATTACCTTTAACTCTATTTTAAATTAGTTTACCTTGCTAATATTACTATTTCCTGATCCTCTCTATCCTGTTTTATCTTCTTTTAGGCAGGGCCAACCTGTTTTGCAATATGTTGGGCCTAATTTATGCATCAAGGACCACTGGTTTTTAATCGGCTCTGTCTTCAGCAAATTGAAATCTCATTGACTTATCTCTCGGTTAATGAAATCTAAAATGCAATGCGGTGGGGCTATGTCGCCATTTGAGAATTTTTCAGAAATAGATTCCTCCTAGCTGCTTGGCAGGCAATTTTGTAAAAACTTGTTTCAGTGCTTTACTAAACAGTCATGACAAGTTCTTACATCCTGTTGAAACCAATGGAATTTATGTCCCTGCTTAAATTTAAGCACGCAATTTACATGCAGTATTGAAAAGAATGAACTTAAAACATGACTTAGTTAAGAGAGTACATTGTTCTACTGGAACCTTAAAGGAGAAAAAGCTTCAATATTGAAGTTTCGGCAGACTTTTCCTCTTAAGCTAAATACAGTAACATCTAGACAACTACCAAAGGGGTAGCCGTGTTAGTCTATTGTAGAAAGAC
>ML685821.1:14281245-14349415 GCA_007922175.1 Pelusios castaneus
AAAGCTCATGCGATAAATAAATCTGTTAGTCTTTAAAAGTGCCACAGGACTCTGTTGTCTATCTAGACAACTAGTTTGATTTGCATTGTAGCCCAGGAACACTACCTGCCCTTTACAAGCTCTAAAAAGTTACCATTGTCACGGCACATGCCCACTTCATGCCCCGCCCTCTCATCCTTTGTGTTTCCGTTCCTGGAATTACACAGGTAACAAAATGACAGCAATAATCCAAAAAAGCCAGCATAAGTGGGAGTGAAAGGAAATAACATGATGACAAGAACAGCCACATTGAGCAGGGAAGAGAAGATATAAAAACCCATCAAGAAAAGGCAAAAATTGGGAAATCCAGGAAAAGGGGAAGGAAGATTATTGAAACAGCAGCAAAAACTATAAAGCAGAATGACTACACTCTAGGGGAAAGTCATTCTCTGATGCACATGCAGAAAAGTAAAACCACTCAAAATATTCTACTACATCAAAAAAGCTAAACACAAAAATACAGCCATTGGAAAAAGAAAAATCCATATAGTTATATAACAAAGAACTACAAAAATGCTAGAGATTGCCACTAGTTATGGAGAGGACTTTGGCCTTTTGATTATAGTTTATGCTAACCCTTTCTGGGCTAATACTGTGACTGGTGAAAATAGGCCAAAAAACAAAAACCCACCAAAATCATTTGAATTGGGGCATTAGACAAGGAGCACAGAATGGCAGCTGAAACTGCCACGCTCGCATAGGCATGCATAATTTTTTTTGGCAGAAGGACAATCTATACAGCAGCTGTGCAGAAAAATCTCCAGCTCAGAATCTCTGAGCAAGAAACGTGAAGCATTCATTCTAATGTGTTCAGGACTTGAGTCACTAATTTCATACCATCCTTGTTCTAATTGTTTCCCTCTCTGATGGCTGTCCCTATGGGTGCGTCTACACTTAGAAATTAAGTCGACTTAAGCTTGCTTAAGTCGACTTAATTTAATCTGCGTCCACGCTACATTTTCCTTAAGTCGACGTAAGCAGCTGCTTAAGTCAACTTAAGGAAAAATAAAATAGACTTTATAAAACCTCATTTTAAGTTGACTTTGCTGGCTAAGTTGACTTTAGAAAGTCAACTTAGCCAGTGTGGACTTGGAGTAGCTTGACTTAGGGGGCTTTAGGGCTTTCCCACTGCCCTCCCTGCCAGGGTGGCTGGCACAGCCACAGCCTGGCATGCTCCCCCATAAGGCAGGGCAGAGCCCTGCCCACCCTGCCCCTATGCTCTGCCAGGGTCCCTGTCCCCCTTTGCCCCATTTTACCAAGGTACAATGGGGCAAAGGCTAAGCCCCCTGGCACTTTGCAAGGGGTGCCCCCCCGCCCCCATGGACCTGTCCCAGGTCCACCTAGCCCCTACAAGTCGACCTAGGCGTCCAGTGTGGACGCTCTAGGTCGATTTGGCAGGGTCCCCTCTAAGTCGACTTAATTTTTGAGTGGGGACATGCTAAGTCGACTTAAATTAACAAGTGTAGACATAGCCTATTAGATTAACATAGTAGCTCCTTCCCATCACATGGGAGCTTTTGCCCCATGTGCTGCTAGAGTCCCCGCAAGCTATTTGTAAAGGGACACTACCATCTTGAAAACAGTCAGTTAAGGAAAATGAAGTAGCTCTGCATACATCCAAGAGAACCTGTCAGTTTGGGGTTTTACAAATATGTTAATCACTTCTCTAATCAGATTAAATGAATTGCATTTAGTCAGTTGCGCTGTTTCTCCTTATAGTCAGATGTAGAAAATAAACAGAAAAAATAGAGAAAATACTTTGATCCTTCACTTGATTTTTACTTGCAATAAATGTAAAGCCTAGGTCTCAGATAAGTTTTATTTTTACAGTTGTTTATCTGTCACTAATTTGGAAAATAAAATAAACCCATTGTAGATTTTCATTTTTTAAAAGCTTTGCACCAAAACAATGGCAAATAATGGAGTTAAATTCATTCCAAATTCCTTTAGTATATTCACTAAATAGTCAACCATAGAGAATGAAAAGATACAGTAAAAGACAATTATAGGCCTTCTATTGCAACCTTTCCTTCAATCTCTGCAACCATCTATATAGTCCTTTACCACAACCTTGCACACAAGTTTCAGACTTTAGTGACAGTGACATGCTAGAATTCATGCAAAAGTTTGGAGGAAGTACTCCTTCAGTTGATTGCAAGTACTTAAAAGCAATCAGAAACCTCATTAGAAAAGAAGAAGATTTCTGTCATGTATACAACTTCAGTTTCATTTATCTTACTGTTGCCAACCTAATGTGACTACACATAAATAATGAATTTTTTCCCCATCTATGTCCTGTCTAATTCCTACTTTGTTCAGGATAGCACCCCTTAGTTGAACCACTTTCATCCTATCTAATGGAACTTCCCTTACATTCCTAGGCTCCAGACTAGTTCTGAGCATGTGCAACGTTCACTCTTGCAACTTCCACATTCTGGACAGAGCAGCTTTTAAAAACTAGAGTTTCTATCCTCTGTGTGATGAACAATTGATTAGATCCAGAGGAAATTTCATCACTTGAGTAGAAGTCATTCACAGGTAGACTTTCAAATATCTTTCTTCCCATCACAGCATCACCTGTAATAATTTGCAAGGGGCAGCTACCTCCTCAGCAGTAGCAGTTCAAAATTACATTTCTGGGATTTTACAATGCACATCACAGATGACAACGTACTTAGAAGTAAACAGAAAGAAAGCCAGGCTTATATCAGACCTTGTGTTTCTTGCAGAATGCGGTCTCCACCCTGCTACATCTTCTGTCCCACTTGTGAGAGGTAACATGCTAAGACTCAGAGAGGGCTGAGTCTTGAGGGGGTAGGCTGAGGAGAGCCACCGCATCTTATGGGTTATATGGCAGAGAGCCCTGTAATCCCCACACTGAAACCTATTTAATGCCTGTTATGAGGGGGAAGGGAGTGGTAGCATCCCTCCTGTGTTAAATTTAATAGAAGTTGCGGCCTGCCACTTCATTGCATGCACGTGTCTGCCCTTATTTTGCTGCTGTGTCCACATCGTCATTAGGTTTTTATTTCTGACAAACAACAGCTGGGCTGAGTCTGCAGGCAGCCCATATATAAAGCAAGAGTGACTTCAGGCACTCTTGAATGAAAAGGAAAGAGCCCATTATAAAATAAAGTTGATACGTTTCAAGATGACAAGCACAAAAGCTCATTTAAAAGGAAGAAGTCCACCCTTACCTGTAGGCTTCATCTAGGGACATATCCATTCTCTTCATGATGTATGCAATAGCAATTGTAGCTGAGCGGGATATCCCTGCTAAACAGTGCACTAAAACTCGCCCATTTGACGCTTTTGCTTTCTCTGTACAATGAAAGAAATATTCAAAACTTGTCATTGTGCTGAAATGTTTCAAAAACATCTACCTGGGTTAAAAATGATAGAACTTTAAAGTTCACTATTTATTACAGATCCCATTGAAGCTTCAAGCAGAAATCAATATTTTGACTGTTGTTTCGTTGCATGTATCTATGTTGATCAGTTCTTATTTTAAGACTACAGTCGGGACCCGTTAGCACGCGGTCATCGGGAGCCATACAATTATAACCGCGTGTTAAGCGGACCGCACGTTAACGAGTCTCAACTGTATAAATGGACAATGAAATTGTTAAAAAAAATCTTCCAAATCAGAACTGAACAGCCGATATCACACTTGACAAGTCCCTCTAACTATTTTAGGCTCATCTGTCTCTGTGAAAAGCGAATATTTTCCAAAAATATACTCAGTTTAATTTTATACACCGCGTGCTAACTGAAACCGCATGTTAATTTTTTAGGTTTGGGGGACGTGATCCTACCGCATGTTAACCGAAACCGCGTGTTAACCGGCCGCATGCTAACGAGTCCCCACTGTATTACTGTACACCAGGGCTTGACAAAACACGGGTGCTAGGTCCCCATAGCAACTGGGGTTTGTAGCCTGGCTCCTAGCTCCACCCCAGAAATGCAATGGAGGAGCAGCCTCTGGTGACCACAAATAAAACCGCTGACGCCTAGCTGGGAGCCAATTTTGTCGAGTTCTGCTGTACACTTACATCATTAGAGAAGCTACCATCTCACTATGCATTAAAACAATAATCTTGACAAGAACTCAGTGGGAGGTATTTGTTCTCATTTGTATGCAAGTAAAATGAAACATACAAATGAAATGCTTTGGCCAAGTGGGTCAAAGTCAAAACTGAGAAGTGCAGCTTTCTTGGCTTCTTCCTTTTTGTGCTAAAACACAATACCCTCCCCTTCAGAGCTGGATTATCACAGTGGCGTAAACCCCGGGCCCCAGCCAAAAAAGGGGCCCTGGGCTCCAACCCCTAAAATCTCTGTGATAATCCGGCACCCGCCCAGCTCAGTGCCAGCAGAGCAGGAGCGCTGAAAGCGCTCCTGCCCTTTTGACGCTGGGGAGGGAGGGTGGGGCTAGAGCCAGAAGCCAGGCTCTGTGCTCCTGTCCACCCTTGGGCCAGCTGGCTCATCCCTGGGAGCAGGGCAGGCCAGCATCTGTTCGCTCCACCTGAGGGGTGGGGCTGGCTGATTCACAGCACAGCCTTCCAGGGGCAGATTGGCCAGAGCAGGGCTGGGGCGGGAGACCCCTCTGGCCCCAGCGCCCCCTTCACTGATGGGGGTGGTGGTGCCATGGTCGAGGGGGGGCAGGCAGCAGGGCCTGCGGTGGGGAGCAGCCTGGGGCCCCCAGGCTGGTTAATCCAGCCCTGCTCCTTTTTAAAAAAAAAACCATCTGGTGGAATAGTAGCTTTGTTGTAGCTTGGTTCTGCACCCATCCACCCACCCACAGGGAGGAGATGATACAAGAGAAAAACAGAGTCCTGTGGCACTTGACTAACAAATTTGTTAGTCTTTATAAGGGCCATAGGACTCCTTGTTTGTTTCACTGAACTAGACTAACACAGCTACCCCTTTGGAACTTGTCAAAAAAGGAAAATAGAGGAGCCCAAAACTTTAATCTTCCAACCAGACAGTTATCTGTGAATCAAAAATGTATTATTTTATTTATTATTAAATTATATATACATAAAGCGTACTAAAGTCCTACTTAGAATGAAAAAAAATGTTAGTTACATCATTCAGTATGTATGTGAACAGGGGGGATTCTATGTTCTAGGCTAAGACGTACAAAAAGCAAGTCAGTGTCAACAGTCTTTAATGTATAGGGTTTTCATTTTCTAGCACAATGCTGTTGCTATGGTCAACTGTAGGAAATTTGTTAAATCCTTCTGTTAGATTGTACAGAACATTTGTGGTTACATTTCTTAGCTTTGTAAAAATTAACTTATTTAAAACTCTTAAGTCTGAAGCTAAATTTGACCCAACAGAGTTCCTTTAAGATTAGGGAAGCATTTTGTTTACATGTGACATTTATGTAATGCTACAGAGGTGTTCATCAGTAATCTGGGATTGGCACTTTACTTCCCTTTTAATGGCACCACTGTGGTATGTGCTTGATGCTCTTACTGCTTCCGGTCCTTTAAAAATCTCCTCAACAAATTATCAGTAGAAGTACCCTTGCTGATCTCTTTATCTGTTGGAGTGATGTGGAGAGGTGGGTGGTTTCCTAGCCAACAGTAAGACCGTGTAGGTAGTGAACAGCATTACTCATTTGAAAAATTACCAGCTAACAAACATCTTCTGCTGGCAGAATGGTTGCATGTATTTATATATTTTAAACCTCACCCCCCCCCGACCCCTACATTTATACATGTAATTTGATTCCTGTATGTGGCGCTGTCTTTTAGGCTGACAAATGCAATTGACCTACTGTGAAACATTGCTAGGTTTTAAAGTAATTGTAACCATTCCAGTGAAAGTCCTCAGTGCTAACTCAACAAAAACATCTAGTCAGGGTGTAGCACTGGTCCAAAAAAAGGTAGGCAAAATGTCAGGGTACATAGAGAAAGGATAAAAAATAATGAAACTGTTATTGTGCTATTTTATATAAAAACAGATGGTGCCAGAATAGCATGTTTAGTTCTATTCACTATCTCAAAATAAGTTACAATATAAGTATAGCAGAAAAAAAGGGGGCTTACGGATAGGCAAGGAAGCAATTAGAGAGAGAGAGAGAGACCTGAGTTTTAAATGGAAGTTACAGGTTTGGGAATTTTAAGTTTAGAAAGGAACCAGGGGTTAAAGTAAGGGGGAATGCACTGGAACGCAGTTCTGGGGCCCACAACTTTGAAGGGCCAGAGTTCTGGGCCTCTTAAATTAGAAAAATCTGGCAGAACGCATGTTCCGCCCTGCCCTGGCTGCTGGCAGGTCCTACGCCCCACCGTTGTTAATCACAATAATTATTGTGTTATGCAGTGTTTGCTAGATTGTGACAATAATCGCTATAGACATAAATGCCATATAAAATTATAAATATTTTTATGGAGCGATAACCGATACATGTGGTACTGAGAAGTGGTTGCAAATGCCTACCTGGGCTGGGGCCCACACATACATGAAGGGGGCCCAGTCAATACGGGAAGGGGGCCCGGAGGTTAGGAGGGTTCCTGGGCCTGTCAAATTATACTTTAACCACTGAGAGGAGCTATCTGAATGCAGCCCAGCAGTGGTATATAAAATAAAGACAGCAATAGGGGGAAGGTAGATCATATGCTTCTGTTTGTCTATGTGTAATGAGAAAATAATGAGACATTTAGCAAAAAATCAAAGACAATTAAAATGCTTTTAAACAAATACATGGCATTATTAGCATAGAACAGTTTTATCTCAACTTCTTACCAATAAAATCAACTGATTTGTCCAACCAAGGCAAAATTTTCTCGCAAAAGCTGTCATTCACAGGTACTCTCAAGAAATGGGACTCTGGGATAAAGTCAGGCTTTGGACAGGTATTGCTTGCATTTAATACGTAGCCAATAGCATTCTGCTGCATCAGCTCCTATAAAAGAGACACAGATCAAGGATGAAAAAAGCCATACCTGATTCTGGCACAGAAAAAAATTAAGCATATAGAAGTCATCACAACCCTACCTGGAGTATTACTAACCTGGAAACTAGATTAGATTTGCATGGTTCTAACAGTACGCTGGTCAGTCTATTCTACACGTTGGATTATCTTGCTGAAAAACCAGCTGAACAATCAGACGTGCTTAAATGGGAATGGAATGACCATGACTTACAAGGGGTGACTTGACGAAAGGAGGAGGAAACTCCCCCCCTGTTCCAAAGTGGTGTTAATAGGAGAGGTGGAATTTGCTGCCACTTTGGTTAAAATGTATATCACAACTGACACTGCCAACATGTCCAGTATTCACAGGCTCACTTACCACATATGTAGCTCTGGGTTATCTGCCACAGATGAAAGTTACCCGCTTGGGGGGCATCAGAGGTGTCAATGAAAAGCGTGAGGTGCATCTGATCACTTATATTGGCAGTATGCGAGCTAAAAGGTGTTAACTTATTACCGATTCCATTTTGTTGTTGTTGCAATCAATCATTTCTGCATTTTTTCCATGTATAATAGCAAGTGAGAACATCCCTGGTAGAATGAACACTTTCATCATCAAGCAGTAAATTAACCACTGCCCCAACTGGCTAGAGTGTCCTTGGCTTCTGTGAGTTGTATGAAGGTTATGTTCTGCGTATAAATCAAGCTTCTGAACGCTGAGGGAAACCACTCTCCCCTGTAGACAAGTTCCAAAGGGGTAGCTGTGCCAGTCTAGTTCAGCAAAATAAACAAGGAGTCCTGTGGCACTTTTAAAGACTAACAAATTTATTTATTGCATGAGCTTTCGTGGGAGAAATGTCTGATGAAGTGGGATTTTCTCCCACGAAAGTTCATGCGATAAATAAATGTATTAGTCTTTAAAAGTGTCACCAGACTCGTTTGTTTTGCCAATCTTCCCTGGTTAGTGAAGAGCTAAATGTCCTGATTTGGAATACATTTCATTTCCTCAACAGCTATAAGAAGCAGGGCTTTGTCCTCTGAGCTTCCCGGCTCTGCCCCAGACATCTTTTGTCAAATGGGGCAGGTCAGTCACAGCTAGATCCACAAAGGCACATTGGTGCTTAAAGTGGCAATGGGATGCTTGAGTCCAACAGTTAGATACCATGGAGCTCCTCAAATCTCCTATTCGGCTGCTACCTAATCCCCATAGGCACTTAGGGCACTCTTAAGTCAACCTAAATTACTCCACATCTACACCTGACTTTCATTAAGTTGTCTTAAGAAATTCCTTAAGTCGACTGAATGAAAGCTTAAGTTGACTTAATAAGAACCACCCATTAGGTCAACTTAAGTCGACTCCTTAAGTCGACTTGAGGACGGTGTGGACATGGAGTATCTCTTAAGTTGACTTAAGTTGACCTAAGGGTAGTTAGGTCAACTTAACAAAGTGGACTAAGCTAAGTTAAAAGTTATGTCAACTTAGTCCACTTTGTTAAGTCGACTTAATGAGGTCGACTTAATAAAGTCGACTTAAAGTTGACAACTTTTTCTGGTGTAGACATAATCTTAAAGTCTTCATGCACCTAAGTTTCTGGCTGGAGGCCCTGTGCATACTGGCCTAAATTCTGACGCTGCTAAGCTGCTTCGCGCAGTTCATGCCTACATCTCATAGGATTTCAAAAAAGCTGATGTCACTTATCTCACCTCCAGGGCCCCGTGAACTGAGATGCTTGGAGAATGCCTAACGACAGGCCCTAAACAAAAGATACCTGGTATGTGACCAAATTTTGGTGGGGGGTGGGAGGTCAGGGAAGGAAAGTGTGTGATGCCCGTTGGCTGGAGCACTCACCTTATCCCAACAGAACTGCCCAGAGGCTAGAGTTGCAAGAGCCAGAGTTAAAGGGAAAGTCTTCTCCCATTCTGGCTTGCTGTATTCATTGTTTGAAATTCAACCTAACCATGGAAGTTGTAAGGGGGCTAAGGGACCATTCCAAGTTCTCTGTGAATTTTCTCCAAAGAATAGTGATGAGTGGTGCACTTATGCACATTTAAACCTTTCAGGCTGGGATTTCCACAAGGGTCCTCGGGGAATTAGGCCCTGAGTATCTACTGAAATTCAGGTGTAAGCATACACCCCCGTAACAACCCGCAGTATGGGAAAATGCAATAGTAAAGGCAGACTGGGGTGGCAGGAGCATGGAGGACAAACTCATTGCTGCTCAACTGGGTACATGTTTAAAAATCATTGTTACTGTTGTCAAATTAAGGCTGGGATTTTCACTTAAGCTTACTCAATAAGAAAAGCATTGGTCTAGGTATTTAAATATTTTAAAAATATACAGTTTACAGAAATTAGTCCCTCTACCCCATCATTACTGTCTCTTCCCAAATAGCTGGCTCTAAAGATGTCTGAATAGACCCGATCTTTTGTTCATTAAATTCATTTCTTCCTTTTCCTGTTTGCACGCACAGTTCTATTTTTAAAAAAGAAATGAGTTTGGCAGTAGTAAACCTATGGGCTTGTATGTGTGTTTGTATTTTTTGGCACAGTACAAAGATATAACTTCTTGGGGATTAAAATGAACACAAACACATATTTGGTAAGTTGCACAACTGTTGATCATACAACCCTCTCCATTTGACAATCTTGGACAGGCAGAGATGCACAGAAATGTGAGGAAGACAGCACAATGTTTCCAACAGGGAAGATTTATAAATGTTTCCTCTACAAGAGTCAATAAATAGTTTTGACAGAAAAATCATTTGTCTGCTGAAGAGTTACTGTGCCAAATCTGGAAGTTAATTCAGCCATTCCAATGTGAAACAGGAATTTTAGTTGGGGGTGCGGAGGTGGGGGTGAGTGCCAAGCTCAATGCTACCCTAACCAAGCAATATCTATCAACACTTCCTTTCACAGCACAATTTCTCTCTCCTCTCCACCCCCTTCATGGCTCAAGCCCCAATTCTAATTTCTCTCCATCCCACACAGGTCAGATCTCTCTGTCCTGCACCTCCCCAATCCTGCTTCCCACATGCCTTCCATAGTGCTGCTCTGCAACACATTCCCCCACACCCCACCATGGCCCCATGACCACATTTAGCTATTACATATTGATATGCAAATGTCTAGAACTGAATATGGCAGGAACAGAGGGGTAATCGGAGTTGTGCATAGAAAGAGGCATGGGTTAGGAATGGGGTCTGGTGAGAGTGGAAGATATATTAAAGTTTGAGTTAAGCTGTTAAAATGAAGTGCATTCCGAGTTGGTGCAGAGCATCTGGGTGGTGAGTTTTGCCCACATGCTCAGGGAGTAGCAGACTGCCATATCTGGGCTCAGGAGGGGATTTTCCCACAAGGCAGATTGGCAGGGGCTTTGGGGTTTTTTTGCCTTTCCCTGCGATGTGGGGCATGGGTCACTTGCTGGTAGTTTCTCTGTACCTGAAGTCTTTAAAGCATAATTTGGAGACTTCAATGATTCAAAAGTAGGTTACGTGTCTATTGCAGGAGTGGGCAGGATTGTGCAGGAGGTCAGACTTGATGATCATATTGGTCCCTTCTGACCTTAAAAATCTATTAATCTAAGCTTGCTTGACTCCCAATGCTTTAAAATAAAGGGGAGGGGGGGAAAAATCACCCACAGCTCACATATCTCTAAGCTCACCCTGGATAACCAAGATGCAGCCTTAACTTTGGCCATAAATATAGTGCAACAGTCTAGAAATTGGCGTATGTATGAATCCAGTGAAAATCAATAGTCAGATTTAGATCCCTAAAAATAACAGACCATCATCACATGCAAGTTTTCCTAAATGTTACAGGGAACGTCTTGCTGATGCCATTTGCAGTTTGACAGTGTACCTCACTTACTTTTACACACCCATACAAAAATCGCATGCAGAACCACACAATTGGATTTATCAAAGCCATGCCATAGGAAAAAACGAACTTAGTGCCAAGAATCATAGCTGGAATTTGACACTGCTTGTTTGCTCAAGATGAAGGAGATATAAGAGCTATAGAAGAGGGACCGATGAGTGAATGTGGATGGGGCATTCAATGGCTTCTTTCCTAGCTTTTTTCATACGTTGCTGGTGGGCCATTTGCTCCAAGAACCACAACTCAAACTTAAAGATTTTTGGTGTGGAATTGATTATGTAAACGGGAAGGGAGAGAGTGGCATAAAAGAGGCATTCCAAGCCTATTTGTGTTTGAGTCAAGAAGTTGGTGCTTGTCTTTGTGGCTAGACCTAAAGAAAGAAGTTATGATTTCTTGTGTTTGGGATATCCATCATTCCCAGAGCTGCAGACTATAATGTAATAACCAGAACAATGACTTCACTGTAAGGCGCCCAAGAGGAAGAAATGAATTATGATGAGAGGAAGATCCAGAAATTCTAATACTAACATCTTTGTAAAAAGGAGGTAAATGCTCTTTTGTCAAGTTATTTACATTTTGTGACTTGTTTAATCTTAAAATTAATGACTATCCTGATATGCCATATTTTTTCCAGGACACAAAATCCAGGTCTAGAAAACAAAATAGTTTTGTAAGGAGCAAAGTAAAAGTTTTTACAGTTACTTGTGTAAAATGTGCTTCTGAAATATATACAAGCCCGAGCAACTCTTGCTGAAAATATTGACTATAAGGTAAGCATGTGCCCAAAATGTAGGTTGTGTCCTTGCACAAATTTTTCAGATCAACAAAACCAGACTCTGTTTGGAGCTGAATGATCTCAGGCAACATTTTTGCAAACTCGGCAATTTTGTCTTAACTGTTTTGAGATCCAGAAAGTGGAGCTAACTAGTTAATTTTCATTATCCCAAAATACAGAAAGTTAATAGCATAAATGGTTAATAAGAGCCTGATTTTTACAAATGTTTATGCACATAACTTTGCTGGCATGAGCAGTATGACTGATTTCGATGGCTCTACTCATATGAGTAAAGTTAAATGCCAACATATTTCCAGTGTCATGCCGTAAGTACTAAATTCATAGTGGGTATACTAAAAGCATTTCTGAACTTTTTAGTATTTAAATCAGAAATAGATATAAAGCTATCAAATATAAAATCCTAACACAGGTGTTTGTTTAAAAACTTTGTAAATTCAATAAAGTGAGCTTGTAACAAGGAAGTTGCAAATTTTGGTGACTAACAAAGAAACAGAAACCAAACATTTCTGCATGCCTTCCACTCTGCATCCCTTACATCAGTGCTGCCATTTACCAACTGTAAATATAAATCAGAAACATGAATATTATTTTAATTTGTCTGCATTGGGGATTATTGGTAACTTCAGAGTACAAAAACTTCTGCAACAAGACAAATGTTTAGTTTCGCCCATGAGTCTCATAGACTGCAAAGGACAATTCTGCAGGTTTGCCAAGCGATGTGTCAGAGACTCCTCGAGCCCCACAAACTAGATGGAATTATTAACAGGTTCCAATATCCACAGCTGAACCTCCTGGCAGATTTATAATTCATTGTGCAGAATATTTTGGATAAGTTTTAGTTACAGGGAGATCAATGGGTCTGGTTGTGATTGCTCACAACACAGGATCGATGATCAGCTAACACTTAACAGACTATGAATTTTATAGAATTTGGGATTTCCATGCAGAATTTCTCACACATTTTACTACATTTTCCATAATCTAAAAACTTGAACAAGAAGCCCATCTCTCATCCGAATAAGGGGTTTGTCCTGTAACCTGCAGCAGCCTAGACAAAAGCAATCAGGGGAAATCTAAACTTCCACCCAGAGAAAGTGCTACGGCCATGCTCGGGCAGAGGCAGAGCTCTGGCACTTGTCACTAAGTTTCATTTCCTTCCTTCCAGCTATGAGTCCTCCCTTTTACCCACTCAGAACATTTTAAAAGTATGATCAGTCTTTTCTGCATTGCTCTCCCTACTAGCACACTCTCAGTAGCTATATCTTGGCACTAGAGAGCAACTGTAAAAATGGCCCTTTGATCCAAGCATGGTCACGCCTTGGAGGTTCTTATCGTCATCTGATCTCTCCACTAGAACATACCACCTCACTCTCACCTCACTGTTGATGCTAGCTGGCTACCAGAAAACTAAGATTCTCTGGAAAGCTAAATGTAAAAACCTTTTAGCAATTCCTACCAGAAAAGGAAAGTCTCTTTCGGCTGCTAAATCACCTGGGAAGGTGTCAACAGGATTTCAGAGGCAGAGATCTTCCCTTTGTTCTCAAAGCTACATGGACAAGGCAGAAAGAACTACAGCTATTCAAACTGAAAGCTTCGGTACAGACTTGCCAGAAGAGGCAAGTCACCAGCACAATAAATATCAGTGGGCCAAAAAAACCTTTAAAGCTATTTTCTTACTACAGTGTAAATCACTTAAGAGATGTCTAGCTTACAACAGGAGTCTTCCACTTTTTGCTGAGAGAGAGAGAGAGAGAGGTCCACAATTGTAAAAAAATGCAGCGTTACCCTGGAACTAATATGGTCCTAATCTCTGCTAGATCTTCTAGCAAATTGATAAATGAATAAATTAATAATCTGTCCAAGGCTGGGACAGAACTACCAATTGGGGAGAGAGAGATTCTGTAGACTTTATTCTACCTTTTATGTGGCTCTCCAAAGGAAATGGAAAGTAGATAGTGATTTTTAGATCTGCGTATCCTCAACAGATATATGAAGCAGCGCAGGATCGGACGGAATTCTAGGTCCCATTCTAGCTCTGGTCCTTGAAAACGAAAGGACCTACATGTCTAGTGGGCCATTACATCAGCTTCAGAAATTCTTATTGCAGACTCCCTTGCTTCTGTTGACCAACAAACACACTTCTCTGCTGCACACAGGACCTTCACAGACAGATGCAGTAGTTGTAGCAACTTTTCTTCTCTGGAAAGATTCACTCCTCTTCCCCCACACCCATTTCTCATCAAAGTTAACCCAAGCTTTGTCCTTGATGATTGCGCATACAATTGTGCAAATACTTTCATGGACTCATAAAGAGATTAAGATTGGAAGGGACCTTAGGAGTTCATCCAACCCCCCGCTCAAAGCAGGACTGACCTCACTAAATCATCCCAGCCAGGCCTCAAAAACTTCTAAGGATGGAGATTCCACCCTCCTCCCTTTACAGACATTAAGCTATTATAAGTGTTGAGAAGAGCTTCCTTTTCCCCATCCAGGATATTCACTGGCTATAGGCTACTAGAGGCATAACAAATTGAAAAATTTTTGGTGTCTCAGCAAAACACTTTTGCTGGCATGGCAAAAAAACTGGACAATCCAGTTTTTGTTAAAAACTTGGGTCTCATGCTCGGTGCTCTGGAGGAACTTACAGACCTGTCCTTGGTGTTGCAAAAATCTGATGTAACATTATCTATAGCAAGTAAGTTGATAAGTCAACAAGTTCAGGTGTTTATAGCTTATAGAGAGTGAGATTCAGAGTTCTACCAAGAGGCTTGTGAGGCGATTGCTGCAGGTTGCTTTAAAGGTGTATGTGTAAACATGTCTGTGAATGCTGGCAAGCAAATTGAAATTTCTAAATGTCAATTTTACCAGACCATAGCAGACTGTATGAATGCTAAATTGTTGCCAAACTCAGAAAAACGTCTAAGCAGTGCTGTTGAAGCACTTGACACATTATGTTTCACTACAGAGCTGTCCCTGGAATTTGGCGAAAGTGACATAACATTTTTGTGTTCCAAGTTTGGCTTTGCATTTAATGAAGTGAAATGTGCATATCAGGAATATAAAGATCACAATACTTATTGTGTTATGCAGTGTTTGCTAGTTTGTGACAATAATTGCTATAGACATAAACGCACTATAAAATTATAAATATTTTAACAGAGCGATAACCGATGCATGTGGTACTGAGAAGTGGTTGCAAATGCCTACATGGGCTGGGGCCCGCACGTTCATGAAGGGGACTCGGGCAATACGGGAAGGGGGCCCAGAGATTAGGAGGGTTCCGGGGCCCATCAAATTATACTTTAACCACTGCCATGACTAATACCTTATTAAAAACAGACTGGAAAACAGAGAGAAGCAGAAGGAACTGTAAAGAATCTAATTATGGTAAAGGGATCTGAATATGATAGAATTACAAGCCTATTAAGACTGGAACAAGAGATGTCTTCACACACTGAAGCTTTTACATGCATATGAAACTGGACATTCCCTACTTGGGTGAAAAGCTAACATGTTAGAAAGAGGCAAACTTGTATGGGCCTTCGCTAGTTCTCACAGCTCCACTTAGTTAGTAGCAAGTGTCAAGTAGGAATAAACACACAGACAGGTCTGGCCAAAGTGTGGCTCATAAGCAGCATGCGGCTCTTTTACAGTTGAGGTGTGGCTCATGCAGAGTTCCATGTCTCCCCTGCATGCCCATTCTCCACCTACCAAACTGGGGTGGGGAGCTCAGAGCTGCTGTCCTGCTGCAGGGTTTTGGGGCTAAAGGACCCTCAGGGCGGAGGTCAGTAAGATTGGCCACCCCAATATATGTATCGAGTTACCTAACCATGTAATAACACACACTCTTTCTCTCGCACACACCCACACCTACACGCACCCACCATAAGTTATTACCTGATGAGGTGATTTTCTCGTGAACTGAAGACATGAGACTAGCCAGGCCTCACCAGGTATGTAGTTATTTTCCACATGCACACAGGGCTATAGGAACTAGATACTGAGGTGGCTTTTAGATAAATCATGAGCAGGCCCCTGGAAGAACAACATTAAGAATCCCCACCGAAGATGTAATTGGCTATTTTACAGACACTGCAGAACAGCTGAGTTTAGGAAAGCAGCCAAGGAACAATGATTTGTTAAACTTATTTATATCTGTGAGCACAGTGCTATAATAAAGGTGAATTTAAAAGGCCCAATGGACTGTCCAAGACTGTGTATTTTATAAGGTGACTTTAAAAAAAGAATATATATGCAGAAATAGTTCCTTACAGGATGCCCTGTGTTCCAAACAGATATAGCACTTATAGAAAATAATTAGAACTGTATTTCTTTTGTCTAGTAGTAGCCATTAGTACACTTGAGTTCATGGCTTGTATGTTTGCCAGAAGAACAACTATTTAGAGCCACAGATGAAGCTATCTCAACTTTCGCAATGGCAGATTTCCTGTTGGTTGGTAGATTTTTGAAGTAGGTATCATTCTGTATGTAGAGGTGAGATGAGATCAAGTTTCACATTACAGAACTCACTCTCTCCTTTTCAATTATAGGGCAATGCTCAACTCACAGTTGATTGAGGTTAAGTCACACAAGACCGTCATCTGCATTTACTCAAGGTGTTTTGCAGGTGTACTATTGCAACATCACAATGCACTGACAAAACAGAGAATTATTTCAGAAAGCATGATCTGTATTGTTTGTTTTAAAGAAACCCTTTCCGCTCCTGACGATTACACATCCATGGCCTTAAATAATAATTTCAAAGCACCTACCTTGTTGAGGACATCTCGCTGGCAACCAAGGTAAAGATGAGGCAAAATTCTGGTTGGCCCAATGTTGGAGACGGGTAAGCAAGGCTGAGAAATACAAGTAGGGACTAGAACAGATTTTCCTTCACAGAGGCCAGGGAAACAGCTGGAGAATTCAGCAAACCCACCTAAGAAAAGCAAAAATCTGTTTCAGTTCAATGTAAACTAAGTGAACATCAAAGCTATGTAAAAATATTTTAGTGTACCCCAGTAACAACTATCAGCACAAAAAATTAATCTGGGATCAGGGAGGGGCGTGCTGGGATGCAGCGGAAAAATAGAGAAGCGAGCTGAGAGAGCTGCATGTGTGTCTTTTTACCACATCCAGTATAGAATCCAATACAGAGTCTTGCCTCATAGGTTTTTATAGCATTTGTGTGAGCCTAAAGGAAACCTGAAGTGTTTTTTCTCTTCCTACCCTCAGGTTTTTTGAGGTACCTCTCCATTCTCAACCTTCACTTGTCTGGAGACAAGAAGAAGCCTCCCAAAAGCTATCCAAACACCTAGAACTAACAATAATACTATCTTCATCCCCTGAGCCAAGTCTTTACTAATTCTCTGCAATCACTGTCACGGGAATGAACGGAGAAAAACAGGTCATCTGTGCAGCATTTTAAAATGTGTTAAAATACGTCAACTGAATGAACACTGACTGCAGAATCCATCATTGTCCTAGCCTTGTGCCTCAACAAAAAAAAAAAAAAGTTTTCAGCCAGTCTCTCTGCAGCTCTCTCTTAAGCTGCAGCAAGTAGAAACTTCTCAGTCTTGATGAAAAAGAAAAGAAAAAAGAAAAATTTAGATTCTGGGATTCCCCTGGCAGATGGTTAGGATTCTTGTTATTTTACTGACACCCAAGCGGTTCCTCATTCATTCACATTAGTTGAAATTTCCAGAGGGGCAGCCGTATTAGTCTGTGTATAGCAAAAAACAACGAGAGTCCTGTGGCACCTTATAGACTAACAGATTTTCTTTGGCATAAGCTTTTGTGGGCTATAACCCACTTGCATCTGACGAAGTGGATTATAGCCCACAAAAGCTTATGCCGAAGAAAATCTGTTAGTCTATAAGGTGCCATAGGACTCTCGTTGTTATTCGCATTAGTGTTTTCGATTCCCTACACATTATGGTTACACTAGTTATTTTTATTAAAGTTTTTCCCAATGCATTCTCACCCATGTAGACCGGCTGCTCATCTTTTAACCACAATACTGTTTACGTCAGCTCGGAGAAGAAGGTCTAACAGCTAACTGGAAGGCTAAAACCCCAGTGGTCAGGCTGACCTATCTCCACTAGCACTCTTGCCTTTGATGTAGCTCTTCTGAAAGGAAATATGAAGATAAATGCGAGTGCAAACAAGGTTGAGAGTGTGTTAGCCACAAACACGTAAGTGCAGTTCAAGCTCTTCTCCTTTCATCTGGGTGGGCAGGTTTCCCCTGAGAACTATGTTACTGTTCAAAAGCCATGCAATATGCTTGAGCTGCGCTGGCCTTGGAGAATTTAAAAGTCATGCTTCAGCATGCAAACTGTGGCACCAGGCAACCAAAATTTCAAGTAAAGTAATTGACTAAACTATATTATTGACAAAAGCTTGTACCACCACTGCCCAAGTTGTATCTTCTCTAGCACTGGGAGATCTGACACCTTTTTCCACAACTTAATTAAAAAAAAAAAAATCAATCTCAAATTTAGAAAGCATTTCTGGGTCTTGAAATGAGGTCACATTCTTAACAGCTGCCACATAGCTGAAAAATCAAAATATGGCTGGCAAAATACAAAAGCATCTCAACATGACAAAATACTATGGGTAACAATTATCTTTACAGAAATATCCTTTTAGTCACAGATGTCTCCCTTCTGCTGTGTTAGGCATAGAGTGTTAGCTAAAGATCTCAATCACCTTCTCTTTGAAAACAAACAATCGAGGACTAAACATTACTCTCTAAAATGTTATTCCTTATGCTAAGTGAACTGCCTGTAACAAGCTCAGCTGACGAGAGGTTTCCATTAGAAGAGTTTCATTGCTGGTGTTCTCTTAGCTCTGTGAAGCAAGTTCAGGCCACAAGTGGAAGAGAAAAATAATTCTGTCAGTCACTTGGAGTGGGGGAGAAGGAAGGAATAGCATTCATGGTTTCAGTCTTTTCAACAGTTACTATTAGTCAGGAACCCTTCCCTCCCAATTCATATTTTACTTTATATCATCTCCATTCTGGAGAAAAGAGATTAACTGTCCTTTGATTAACATCTTGAGCAATGCATTATGAGCTAATTGAGGCATTTTCAAAATTATTTACACACTTGTTAAAAATCTACCAAATATCGATTCAACTTTTTCCTCTTATGAAAAGAGATCCTTGAATATTTAGTCACTTATGTGTCAGATCAAGACTTTTGGGTGAAGCTGATTTAAGATGTAGGCCACAGCCTTAGTGGTCCATCTGAAAGGAGACAATTCACAATCATCTCTTATTTCAGTTACTCGTGATTTGAGATTTCATATCTTTTTCCTTCAAAGAACCTTGTTTGCTTTTTCTGTAGTCTGACTCTGCACAATGGACTGTCAGGCAGTGGCGTAGCGAGGGTGTCCAGCGCCTGGGAGGCCAAGCCTTCTGTTCAATACCTTATTATCTCTCCCCCCACAGCAGAAGAGACCAATCCAAACGGCAGCAATTACTCACATAAAGCCTCAATGAAGAAAAAATAATATCAAAAAACAAGTTTTTTAGAACAGACGACCTTAAGGCCCACAGGTAAGTGAAACTGAGGGAAACCTGGGGGAAGGGATGGAACTTGGGGGATGCTGGGGCTGTAACAGCAGGAATAAAAGAGAGGGTAGTTGGAACTGGGGGGGGGGCGTCAAATAATTATTTTTTATTTCCTGATGAAGTCATAATACCTCAGGCGAGTGGGGAAGGAAGACACCGGGAGAAATTGCAAGGAGGAAGATGCGACAGGCGGGAGAATCGACAGGGCAAAGTAGGGCAATGGGCCCGGTATCTTAGGTGCCTGTACACAAATGCGAGGAGCCTGGGAAACAAGCAGGAAGAATTGGTAGTACTGGCACAGACAAGGAACTATGATATAATTGGAATAACAGAAACGTGGTGGGATAACTTGCATGACTGGAGCACTGCCATGGATGGATATAAATTGTTCAGGAAGGACAGGCAGGGAAGAAGGGGGGGAGGAGTAGCGCTATATGTAAAAGAGCTGTATGACTGCTCGGAGCTCCACTAGGAAAGTGGAAATAAGATGGTTGAAAGTCTGTGGGTTAAGTTTAGGGGAGAATGCAACAAGGGGGATGTTGTGGTGGGTGTCTGCTACAGACCGCCAGACCAGAAAGAGGAGGTGGATGAGGCATTCTATGGACAACTAAACAGAAGTTTCCAGATCGTCGCAGGCCCTGGTTCTTATGGGGGACTTCAATTATCCTGATGTCTGCTGGGAAGATAATACAGCAGTGCACAGGCAATCCAGGATGTTTTTGGAGAATATTGAGGACAACTTCCTAGTACAAATGCTGGAGGAACCAACTAGGGGCCTTGCACCTCTAGACCTATCGCTCACAAACAGAGAAGAATTGATCGGGGAAGTAGAAGTAAATGGCAACCTGGGCAGCAGCGACCATGAGATGGTAGAGTTCAGGATCCTGATTAATGGAAGGAAGGAAAGAAGCAGAACACACACCCTGGACTTCAGAAAAGCAGATTTTGGCTCCCTTAGGGAGCTGATGGGCAGGGTCCCATGGGAGGCTGATCTGAAGGGGAAAGGTGTCCAAGACAGCTGGCTGTATTTTAAAGAAACCCTGTTAAAGGCACAGGAAGATAACATTCCGATGTGCAGAAAGAACAGCAAATGTGGATGGCAACCAGCGTGGCTTAGCAGGGAACTCTGCGGGGAGCTGAAACATAAAAGGGAAGCTTACAAGAAGTGGAAGCTTGGACAGATGACAAGGGAGGCGTATAAAGATATTGCTCGGGACTGCAGGGATAAAATCAGAAAGGCCAAAGGACAATTGGAGTTGCAGCTAGCAAGAGATGTGAAGGATAGCAGAAAGGGGTTCTATAAGTATATCAGCAACAAGAAAAGGATCAGAGATGGTGTAGGTCCCTTACTGAATGGGGCAGGCATCCTCGTGGAGGATGATGCGGAAAAGGCTGAAGTACTCAATGCTTTTTTTACTTCAGTCTTCACAGGGAGGGCCAGCTCCCAGGCTACAACACGGGGTAACGCGGACTGGAGAGAAGAGTGGCCCTCGGTGATGGAAAGTCAGCTTAGGGAACACTTAATGAAATTGGATGTGCACAAGTCCATGGGGCCGGATGAACTGCATCCGAAGGTGCTGAGGGAGTTGGGGGAAGTGATTGCAGAGCCGCTGGCCATTATCTTTGAGAACTCGTGGCTAACGGGAGTGGTCCTGGAGGATTGGAAAAAGGCAAATATAGTACCTATCTTTAAGAAAGAGAAAAAGGAGGATCCGGGGAACTATAGACCGGTCAGCCTCACCTCAATCACTGGGAAAATCATGGAGCAGGTCCTCAAGGAATCCATCCTGAAACACTTGGAGGAAAATAGAGTGATTAGGAACAGTCACCATGGATTCACCAAGGGCAAATTGTGCCTGACCAACCTGATTTCCTTCTATGATGAGATGACTGGATTTGTGGATACGGGAAGAGCCGTTGACGTGGTATATCTTGACTTTAGCGAGGCTTTTGATACGGTTTCCCACAGCATTCTCATCGGCAAGTTAAGGAAGTATGGGTTGGACGAGTGGACCGTAAGGTGGATTGAAAACTGGTTAGATAAATGAGCTCAGCGGGTAGGAATCAATGGCTCGATGTCTGGTTGGCAACTAGAAACGAGTGGAGTGCCCCAGGGGTCGGTCCTGGGGCCGGTTCTATTCAACATCTTCATTAATGATCTTGATGATGGAGTAGACTGCGTGCTTAGTAAGTTTGCGGATGACACCATGTTGGGGGGAATGGTAGATACTCTGGAGGGCAGGGACAGGATCCAGGGAGACTTGGACAAATTGGAACACTGGGCCGAAAGAAACCTCATGAAGTTCAACAAAGACAAGTGCAAAGTCCTGCACTTAGGACGGAAAAATCCCATGCACTGCTACAGGCTGGGGACCGATCGGCTAAGTACCAGCGCTGTAGAAAAGGACCTGGGGGTTATGGTGGTGGGAAGATGAATATGAGCCAACAGTGTGCCCTTGTTGCGAAAAAGGCCAATGGCATATTAGGCTGCATCAGTAGGAGTATTGCCAGCAGATTGAGGGATGTTATAATTTCCCTCTATTCGACACTGGTCAGGCCACATCTGGAATACTGTGTCCAGTTTTGGGCTCCCCACTACAGAAAGGGTGTGGACAAATTAGAAAGAGTCCAGCAGAGGGCAACAAAAATCATTAGGGGGCTGGGGCACATGACTTATGAGGAGAGACTGAAGGAACTAGGCTTATTTAGTCTATAGAAGAGAAGACTGAGGGGAGATTTGATAGCAACCTTCAACTACTTGAAGGAGTGCTCCAAAGAGGAGGGAGCTAGGCTGTTCTCGAGGGTAACAGAGGACAGAACAAGGAGCAATGGTTTCAAATTACAGCTGGGGAGGTCAAGGTTGGATATTAGGAAAAACTTTCTCACTAGGAGGGTGGTGAAGCATTGGAATGGGCTATCTAGGGAGGTGGTAGAATCTCCATCTTTGGAGATTTTTAAGGCTCGGTTAGACAAAACCCTGGCTGGGGTGATTTAGTGGGAGTGGTCCTGCTTTTTAGCAGGGGGTTGGACTAGATGACCTCGTGAGGTCCCTTCCAACCCTATTATTCTATGATTCTAAAACCACCGCACTAAAAGAGACAAAACAAGTACAGAAGTAATTCTATACGAGGCATTTTAAGCACTGTGAATGCATTTGTTTGAAAAAGGTTGGATGGCCACTGCACATGCTATACTCGCCAGCCAACCTTTTGCAAACAAATGCATTCATGGTGCTTAAAATGCCTCCTATCTGACCAATTTGAATTATTTCTGTACTTGTTTTGTCTCTTTTAGTGCGGTGGTTTTAATGTTGTCTGTTTTTAAAAACTTGTTTTTTGATATTTTTCAATCAAGACTAAAAGTAGATCAAAACAAAACCTGTGAACAGTAGCTTTTCAACCCCAGGTGGGATCCAAACCCATAAATGCTCTGTTCCCAGGCTTCTGCCTGAACCCCTGTACCATAGGGGCAGATGCCTGGAAAGCTTTGTGCTGGGCACAGGTTGCCATTAAAACCTATAAACATTACGCCATCTGCTGGAGAAAGGTGGGAAAGCACAGGGAACACACAGACAGACGAAGCCAAGTTAATATGTAGGTCATCTAAAAATACTGATCATGTCACCAGGAAATGCAACAATTTCACTTGACTTTTTTGATCCAAACAAACAATGTAGTGCCAGAAACTCAAAACAAAATCTAGCTGTACTGTAACTCTAAGCTGCAATGTAGGAGCTGACTTTTGAAATCAGAAAAACTGAATCCTGATACTGAAGTTTTACAGAAAAAATGTTCTGACAGAATAGTAGTATCTCTGGCTATAAATATTGGTTGTGTCCCATCCTTGAGTACCTGAAGGCTGAAAACTGGCATGCCCCCATATAAGCATCTTCCTACACAAGAAGAGAGCTTTAATTAGTGAGGCTACCTGCTGTCTTGCTGTAAAAGTACCTGGAAAAGTAACGGTGGACAGGAGAGGATGCACAACACAAATCCTGCCTTCAGAACAAACGACACACTCAAGGTTACTGGGGAAGAAATAATTTCTTTTTGTATAACCTCCACTTCCATAACCTGTGCATCACTTTTCTGCCAAGGCAAATTTAATCTTTAAATCACCTCCGTAACTACTTCAAGTGGAACGAGGCTACTGGCAAGCACCCTGCTGTTTGTTTTAGGAAGAAAAAATGGGCTTTTCTTTTGGCACTCATTTCTAAACACCACCCATTCTCACTATCACTCCAGCCCTTGCAAAGAGTAAATCAATCATATGGGCATGTTGAAACCATAGCAAGAATATCTACAGGTCATTAATAGAGCTAGTAGCTTATTAAAAAGTTCCACTGAAGCTTTTGATAAACTGAACTGGGTTTAGGTCTTAACCTGCTAGGCAAGTTTTGGTAAATCTCTGTTCACCTTCTAGCCAAGGGTAATGCTCCCTGTTTGAAATATCTGGCAAACTATTTTTGTAGTCCTAGCAATCAGGGTGACTGCCAACTGTACAAAGGACTGGAATGAAAGAGACTGGCAAAGTCAAGAAGAACTTTGAAGTATTTGTTTTTAAATAGCAATACTGAGCCATTCAGGTTCTTCCATGCTTTATTGTGAAACTAGAACCAATTTGGTCTTTTAACAAAACAAAGCCTCTTTTCTATTTGTTTTAAAACTATGGGCATGGAGGGGGAATTTCCTAGAAGGGTAAACTGTGTGTCATTTGCATTCTCTTTTCAAAACACACGCAACGATCCCTCCAGTAAGTGAAGAAATTTATTAAAAGGTTTTGAAAGTTTCCCTATGTGACATGCTGCACCCCCCAGCACACCTCTGTAACGTGAGCTGTGTATCTTTCCTGTTCACCCTTGCAGTGTAATGGTATGTCTAATGCAAAGCATGTCAGTAAGGTGTTTTAAGAATGCTCATGGCATGCTTTACAATACAGTCATGGTAGCAATACCCAGAGGGGTAGCCGTGTTAGTCTGTGTACAGCACAGCTGACGAAGTGGCTTGGAGCCCACGGAAGCTTATGCCTGAAGAAATTCGTTAGTCTTTAAGGTGCCACAGGACTCTCGTTATTTTTGTCATGGTCGTGTGAGTCCTGCAACATCATTCATGTGTACAGATATGAAACATGTCCCTAAGTGAATTTCACATGGCTCAAGTGGGGGCAGGCAATCAGAGCTGCATTCACACACCTAGTGAAGGTATATAAATGAAAAAAAGCAGACTAAGTGCCCTGGATAAAGAGGGATAGAGGGGGTAGAATCACCTAATTGCAAGAAGGGGGGGTCAAACTGATTTGGAGGGGAAAAAGACACACTTTGAACTGGTTTGGTCTTTTGCCATGGATTCCATTTTCTAAGCAACATCAAGGACTGTTACCTACCTGCAGAGCATCATCTGGCTAAAGACCATCATAGCCAAGCCTGTGTGGTAAGCTGGACATGACTGAACCAGTGAACTTAGTTTAGAAGGCGAGTTATCTTTTATTTGATTGTGATTATCTCCTTGACTGAATTAACTATCTGATTTTATATTGATTTGACATACACTCACCTAAAATCATGTTTTAATCAATAAACTTACGTTTGTTTTATCTAAAGCAGTGAAATATTGGAGGTGTAAGTGAAAGCCTGACTGGGAGCAAAAGCTAATGCATATCAATTTCTTTGTTAAATTGCTGGGCCAGAGTAAATGAGCTTGCAGGCCCAAGGGGTGTACACTGAACCTTGCAAGACAGAAGTTCCCAGAGTTGAATCTTGGGGCTGGAGGTACTCACTGGGGGACCATCTCATGAGGGGCTAGTGAGAGTACATTTCCACTGCCTGAGAGGCCAATTACACACTGGAGGCTGGCATGAACTGACCTAGGAGAGGGGGTTCACAGATCAAGACAAGGTAAGTCGGGGCCCTGGAGGGGAGAACTGGGGGTCACAATGGCACACCAGTCCAGATTGCAGGAGTGGAACATTACACTCCACAAATAAAAATACAGTGACACAGATGAGCTCTCTACATTAAATGGCATTCTGTTTCTATTCACCAAAACTAAACTGCAAAAAAATGGATTGCCAAAGATTGCCGATTATTGTACATGATGTGACACTGTCAAAGGGCTTTTTACTGCAACCTATCTGCATAGAATATACAGACGGAGACAGAAGCAGAATGGATTTCACTTTTGAGAATCAAAAATTTTTTCAGTAAAATGATTCTGCCTTGACAATTTTCCTTTTTGGTTTGGAGAAATACTTGGTCATACCATAGAAGGTATCAGATTTAAAAAAAACCAAACCACTGAACTGGTAAATGTTATTGAGTTGGACTGCACCTATTTGAAAAAAAAAATTCACTACTACAGTTTAGCTTCTTGTTTTGGCTCTGTAAACTGAACTACATTTGGAAGATACAGCGCTACAAGAAATTATAATAGGATATAATCGGCCAGAGCTAAATCAATTCCTTTGGTAGTTTGTTAGAATGAATTGGATTCTCCTCAATGAGTTCACAGTTTTAAATTAGCACGAACATCCTTTCATTTTAGGTATTGGTCGGTGCACAGCCAACATACTGATGTGCGTTCTAGTGCAGACTTGTTTAGTTCATTACTTTTGGCTATGATTCTCAGAATAAGTTTCTGTGAAACTACGTTAAAGTGCCAAAAACCTCCAGTGGTTTAGCAGCCCAAAAGGTTTGTGTGTGGTAGAAAAACCCAGTGCCCCCAGATCTTTGCTGTAAAGCCAGCTTTCCTTGCGTACGTGCCTCCGCTTCCATTTACAGGAATATGTCAAAATCTGGTCTGCTATTTAATTACCCTGTTGCTATGGGATCTGAAAAGTGGTGACTGCACAATCTCCCTTTGATCAAAACACTCAAGATTCCTAATACAATTTACATGTGTTATGATTGTTCTAATAAGGTATGATCATTAAGGAATCCCGATACCAGAGGAGTTTCAGCTGCCTTCCTAGCTAACTCAAAAAGTTACATAGGCCAAACCTAGAAGAAATGAAAAGGTTTCACAAATCCCTTTATACGGAGAGGTTTTTTCCCCTGTTCAAATACACTGGTATCTCAGCACAGAGATAGGTCCACATTCTTGCTTAAACATGGGGCACCAAAATGATGGGACACAGATGAGAAAGCTGCCATTGTTAATTGTCACATCTACTTTGTAGGAAAAGAGCTGAGACAGCTCTTTTAAAACTGCCTAGTTTAACTAACAACACATGAAAAGATTGAATGGGCAGAGACAGAACTACTGTCACAATCCCTCCAGGTCAGAATGGGGTTGACTGATAATGTTGAGAAAGTATTGTTGGTTGCTGCTATCTGTACCATTTCAGTTCTTGAGATGGAGAATTTCCCTTCTCCAGAGCCATCAAGACAGCATCTTTCACTAAAGAGGGACAATAGCTTCTCTTGTAGGAATAGATTCTGCTGAGTTTTGGATCTACGATCTGGGTTTGAAAAGTACAAAAGTGTGTAGCTTAAACATTTTATCAGTACAGTCCAATACCCAATTAAATCATTCAAGATGAAATCCTAGTGCAAAGTGCATTTAAACAAAACAAAGTCTTCTGTCCTCGAACTATGGTCCAGTGACATACTTCAAGTAGTCACACCTTAATAGTTCCTTCAGCTGGTTCAAGCTAGGCCTTCATACACACTTCATGGGACAGTGCTGATAAAAGATAACCGTGAAGATTTTGGCAAAATTTAAATGTTGGCAGGCTCTGAATGAAAAAATACTTAATTTACATACTCTGTTTTGATCAGAGGTGCTCAAAAGCCCTTTAATAAAGCTTCCCCAAGCTGTAGGTAGGTGTTATCCCCATTTTATATGTGGAGAACAAAGGCAAAGTAGAAGTTAGTGGGCACACATTAGGACCAGTCACTTATAACTCAAGATCCAGATCTCATAAGTCTTGGTCTTCAGCTACTTCAAACACCTACTTTTCACCAAAAAAGCCACAAGCTGCTTATCTTCCTTTAAATCCATCGATAAGTTAATCCTGCCCTAATTCCTCTCTTACTTGGTAATAAATTGTCAATCCCTCTCTCCGCTCTGCCAATGATGCCAGTCTTCATTACCCATTAGTCCAATTTCACCTTTGCCCTTTCTCTCATACAGCCCTTTTGGCTTGGGAGGAACATCCTGTAAAACTCCACACCGCCACTCTGCTGTTCAAATCTTCTGAAAACTTTACTTCTATTGTGATGCCTAAAAAACCTACAACAATGAGTAAGCAGTTGGTGGATTGTAATCACTGACTTATACTAAACGGTGTGATCTCACTCTTATCTTGTACTCTCTATACTCTCTTGTAGCCATCTTTTAGAATCTAAGTGTGTAACCACAGACAATTTCTTTGGGGGTAGGATTAGACTTTTCTTTGAATGTGTGCCTAGCATAATAGGGTCCTGTCCTCAACTCAGACTTTAGACATTACACCAATACAAATAATTACTGGCCACTAAACCATCCTTCCTCCTAACATCCCTTTAGAGATACTTTTAGAAGAGTAACACATGCAGCACACTGATCACTTAATGCCCTCAAGTGCTTTAGGCATTCAAAAACTGAAGTCCCCCCTCAAGTTTCTAAAGATGGGTGCCTGTGATGAAGGGTACAGACCCCCCACTGGGAAACCAGAGGTTAAGGGCTCATTCTGGGCCTAGTCAGCACTGCCCCAACACACCTGCAGCAAATGCTCCATCAGGTGGAGCACTTAGAGAGAGAGTGAGAAGAGCAGCTCCTGTGGGTGAAAGAGCTGAAAGGAAACTGATCTGCAGCCCACAGCTTCAGCAGAGTTGAAGCTAAAGCCAGCACCACTACCCTCAAAAAAGAGGCCATCCAGGCAGAAAGGAGGCCCTAACCCTGGGATAACCAAAGGAAGAGATGTCTTCTTTCTCCAATCGGTGAGTCCTGGACTTTAACAATCCCTGCCTCACAACTCTCACACTGGCCAGACTATAGTATAACCACTAAGCCATGCTCCCCATGCAACCCTTGATTGGGGGGGCTCCTTTACAGTGGGCTGAGAACATGTTGACAAAGCACAAAGTAGCAGAGGTTGTATGTGTTAGAATCTTATCTCCTCCCAAACCAAAAATATCCTTAGTTTTGAGGCTGTCAGGAAAAACATCTGGAAATATGAAATGTTAGTAAGAAGAACGGGTAATTTCACACATCGCTTCATTTACTCCTTGTGCTCTTGTCAAATAAGAGCAACATAAGCTCTGAAGGGAGCCCAGTGCAGGTCTCCTCTGCAAGAATGTGGTAGTGAAGCCCAGAAGGAGAGAAGAAGTTTAACCTGAGGGAGGGTGAGAGAAAATTGATCTTTAGAATGAGGTTCCCCATTGTAAGAGGTTAAAATATCAATGGAGTTAAGTTGTCTCCTTCTCAAACCAATGGAGAATAAGGCTATGTCTATACTACATCCTAGGAAGTTTAGGGGTGTGGAAAAGAAACACTTCCTGAGAGACATAAGTTACACTAATATAAACACTTGCATGCACAGTGCTATGTTGGCACGAGAGGTTTTCCTGCTGACAGACTCTGCTGCTTGTGGAGGTGGTTTTATTATGCCCCGGAGAGACCTCTCTCCTGTTGGCATACAGCACCTTCACCAGATGTGCTGTAGCAGCACAGCTGCAGTGCTGTTCACATAGACATGGCCTAAATTAATTTCAGATACCAGAATTTAGAGGTTGAAATGAGGGTGTTGGAAATCCACACACAGCACCTATTAAATGATGTCCAAAGAGACAGCACATCCTTTTTAAAAAGGTTTTTCCCTTGTGAAATGCCTGTTGGAAAAGGTAGATGGCCTATTAGAGGAGCCCAGAGGCCAGGCATATGGGTGATACCAAGCAAAAACAGGATGATACACCCTTTGTAACATTTTAGTGTCATTCAAACAGTTTGATTTTTCACAACTTCTTCCTTTCCTCCCCACCTTGGAGTCCTTTTAGAGATTATCAGAGTTTGAAGATGAGATGGATTTTCTCTTTTGAAGTTTCCTTCAATGTATTCTGTCCACATGGACATGAGGGAAAGGAAAGAAACTGCTCCCCATCTGTCTGCCAGTTTCTCGGTATTGCCAACCATGACTTAAATAATATGCATAGCCTTTCCCAAGCTCAGTGTTAAATATATTTTTATTTTAGGTCAGGCAGCATTGGAATTGGGGGATGGTAGAGTCCAAATCCGAGTTAGTAAACCCAAAACCGTAAGAGCAAACCAGAATTTTAGAAGTTGCCATCTTGCAAACAAAAGTTGAACTAAGATTGGGGGCATGTTGGGGGAGGGCTTGTAGAGATGCCTTGTGTACCACTGAATAGGAAAATTAAGCAGTATTAATATAAAAACTATATGTCTATAAATACATGAACTGTAGTAAAGTGTACTTTGCTGGAAGTAGGATTAGATATTTCTCAGCTGTGATTTATGAAGTGGCACCTTCAAAATTGTGTCCCCATTTCATATTTTTCCCCAATACATTCTAAAATGTTTAGCTAAAGTGACAGCAGATTTTTCCCTGTTTGTAGCAAAGAAAAATTGTCAACTTTCAGACTTGAACTTATGAATCTGCAAAGTTTCCACCTTGTTTAAATGAACTGCAGATCTACACAAATCATTACAATTCCTGCATTCCAGCTCAGCTAAACAGGGAAGCCTGTCATTTTCCATTACATAAGTTCATGCAGCAGAGCTCAGTTAGGAACGCTGCCATTTCACCAGACATCATTCCCCTGCACTCTCCTGTTCTATCCTTTCACACAGACTTTTGCTGAGTTCTTAGAACAGATTAAAAACAAAATCCATGCTATTACAGCAGTGAGTAGAAGCTCTTAACCAGATCATGGCCACCTCGTCTGAGATGCTTTACAGCTCTCATCCTGGGGGCCTAGGAAAGCAAGTCCTATTTCTTTGTAGGGTGACAGAGAGCCTCCCCAGTAACTGTGTACCAGAGAGGCTGAGAGACAGACACACTGAGGGAAGTTTCGGAGCACACAGGTCTTTACCAAGGGTTTGACAGAAGAAGAAATGGCCTAAGGAAAACATTACAGATAGGTGCCTTGAATGCTATAACTTTGCACCTCTGAAAATCTCCCCCTAGTTCTGTAATCCCCCACTCACAGAAGTGATCCTAATCCGTTCAAAGATAGGCTACAATGACAGGCTGTGTCTATACTGAGCTTTTTTTTTTTTTTTCAAATTGCTACTCTTGCACGATTACAGCTGACGCTCCGACAGCAATAGCAATGGTGAGTGCTCCAGTGTGGACAGAGCACTGGACTTATTACTGTCTCATCCAGCTGGGCTCAGAACAAAGGTAGGTGATATGGTGGGAAAGATGCCAAAGGCCAATCATATCTTGTTTACACTAAGTTATTGCCACCAGTGGAGCCATATGTGGCAAATGTTGACTGTCGTTTCTATAAAAAAGGCCACAGAAAATTCTTTAGCTCCATTTTTGCATCTTGCGTACAATTAAAAATTAGTGTGTAATCTTTCTTTTTCTACTGGGGTGCTGATAGAAAGAAAACAAAGGAGAGCTACCATGAATGGCTATAGCACAAAACACACTTTAAAAAAAAAAAAAAAAAAAAAAAAAAAAAGATACTAAATGACATGTTTTTTGTGACTATCAGTTGAGTAAACATCAGTAATTCTCATACCTTGGGAATGAAACTCACAGCTGTTAACAATCCAGTTGGAGGAGCAAATTGAATCATAAGTGATGTAGCTAGAAAGGTCAATAGCTAAAGTTGCCTGTCACTTCTCTTTATAAAACTGTTTTCAGTTGCTTGTAACTGTCATACTTCAGCCATTCAGGCTGATCTACCTTGGACTTTGGGGGGGGGGGGAAGAGTTAGGAGGGGGAAACAAGGGAGTCTTATCCAAAACAGTTCAGCCATTTCTCAAAATAGAAGGAATACACTGCTTTGCCCATTTTAAAATAAACTGCTTGAAAAGCTCTAACCTCTCCAGACTTTGGAGCAGAGAACGAAAGTTTGGCAAGGGGGTAACAAATGAGCTTTTTGCTGTCTGTTGAGGGGGAGGGAGAGAGACCTGTCCAAATTTGGCCAAGTTATAAACATCTGGAAAAAAAATTGTTAGAGTTTTTCAGCTAAATTCTCCAAAGATTTTATCTGCACTGGACGTGCTCCAGCCCCTGTCGGCAGCTAACTATACATGTCCCCTCCTAGGATTGCAGGGGCCAAGCAGGACTCTTGGAATTGCTCCTCTTGGCTCCTTGGACTGGGCCAGTGTGTGCCAGACACCAGAAGTGAAAGCAGAGAGACCAGCTCTCCTGAGCTCCCAGCTCTCCCTCACTGGTGTCCTACAACAAAGAGGAGGAGGAAGCTGCTTAGCTTGAATTCCAGAGCTTGAGGATCAGAAGAGTCTTAGCCACTTGATCACGCTCCTCCCCAGAGCTTAAAATTGAACCCACTGTTCCCAGGACCCATGTTCTAGCAAACAGAAACCCCTTGGCACAGTATATCGCCATCTCACGCCAGTAGTATGCCCACATAGCAGATCATAGCCTTCTTCCATTAAGAGTTATGCCATTAGTTAAGTGGCAGGTGAGTGCTCTGGGTAACTACAGATCCTGACTCTGCTGGCACCTGTGTGTGCATGTATGGGTGGTGGATGTGTCCAATAATGTATGAAGCCACACACTGAATGACGAAGAAATATTGAATTCATCCTATGCAGTAAATTAAGGCTGAGGGTCTATTGGAAAAATATGTCATGCAGCCTGCAATTGAATCATAATATATATGTACAAGGAGGGCCAAATTAGGGTTGCACGGGTAACCTTTTTTTTCTTGGCGTTTCCTAGCCGTTGAGTGCACGACTTTGCAACCTTAACGTTCCTCTCACATAGTGTTCTGGAGATAGCGTATACACTATCTTACGCAGGTCTTTTATATTGGCCATATTCTTATTATAGGCAGTTATACTATGCTGGGTATAGAGATGTATGGATGCATCAAGTGCACATGGCAATTTACTGATTGACAGAGAAAGTAAAAGTGGCCCTTGAGACTTGCCACCAAATGGGTCCTATTGCTGCAACCCTTCTTTACCCCAAAGCAATCAGAAAGAAATAAGTGGAACTATACTTCTGACAAAGCATTGCAGAATTAGGCCTGGATCGAGACATTTTTATAAGTGTATTATGGTTCCACACACACGAACTCTTACTTTTGGAGTCATTACTGTACTTGTACATTACACTATTTTCACAGTGTGGAAGTTTCTGTTGTGTGAAGGTCTTCCCCTTTACCCTTGAAATGTAGGCAAAAACTCTTACTGCATTATTTAGAATCATAGAATAATAGGGATGGAAGAGACCTCATGAGGTCATCTAGTTCAACCCCCTGCTAAAAGCAGGACCACTCCCACTACATCACCCCAGCCAGGGTTTTGTCTAACCGGGCCTTAAAAATCTCCAAAGATGGAGATTCTACCACCTCCCTAGATAGCCCATTCCAATGCTTCACCACCCTTCTAGTGAGAAAGTTTTTCCTAATATCCAACCTTGACCTCCCCAGCTGTAATTTGAAACCATTGCTCCTTGTTCTGTCCTGTTACTATCGAGAACAGCCCAGCTCCCTCCTCTTTGGAGCACCCCTTCAAGTAGTTGAAGGTTGCTATCAAATCTCCCCTTGGTCTTCTCTTCTGTAGACTAAATAAGCCTAGTTCCTTCAGTCTCTCCTCATAAGTCATGTGCCCCAGCCCTCTAATCATTTTTGTTGCCCTCCGCTGCACTCTTTCTAATTTGTCCATATCCTTTCTGTAGTGGGGAGTCCAAAACTAGACACAGTATTCCAGATGCAGCCTCACCAGTGCCGAATAGAGAGGAATTATCACATCCCTCAATCTGCTGGCAATACTCCTACTGATGCAGTAAACCAGAAAATGTCCACTTCATCTTAGCACGCACACATGTGCACTTACTTTCATTAAAGCTACAGCAGGAAGCCAAGCATGTTGGGGAAGCTTTCAAGAAGCTGCACTTAGCCCTATAATAGAGGGTGTAGCTTCAACCATTATGGATCTG
Organism: Pelusios castaneus; assembly: GCA_007922175.1. Lineage (NCBI taxonomy): Eukaryota > Metazoa > Chordata > Testudines > Pelomedusidae > Pelusios > Pelusios castaneus. Next base: position 14,314,523 of record ML685821.1, read on the forward strand.
AAATGAAAGCGTGACTCTGTTTTCTACTATGTTTAATGCATCAGTGTCACGGAGGATGTCAGTAGTGTTCCTTAACTAACTGATCCTGCAACAACACTGCAAAAGCAACAGTGGCTTTTAAAAAAAAAAGTTGTGGTGATACACAGTCTGGTTTTCGAGAGGAGAAACAGGAAGTTCAAATCACATGCTTTGTAAAAATCCTGCTCCCATCTATTTGAAAGGGAGTTATGCCACTGACTGCACTGGGCGCTCATATTTTAAACTTACTTTTGTACTCACGATATTGAAAGCCAAGACAGGTCTGCAGAATCTTAAGGACATTAGCCATAAGATTAGCCATTTTTACTAGGTCAAATTTAAGATTTTAGTTAATAGTTTCCTTTAAGTTTCCTTTAAGGAGCTTTATATCTGTAGTTGCGATTAAAGTAAGCATCAGGGAAGAGAGTGACTTTAGAAGCCTCAATTAAAAACCAAACTCACTCACTGAACGTTCAGTAATGGGAGATCAAGACCTGCTATTAAGTAACTTTTCTTTCCTCCCCCAAAAGATGTTTATTTCAGGTCAGTGTTGGAAATAAACTACACAGTGATTAAGAAAAACCTTTGGACTTAGGTTGTACTTCTCCACATGTTGCATTGACCTCTGAACTCGTTATTAGCCATAAATGTTTTATGAGTGTTTCGCCATCAATTGGCTGAGAGAACAATTTTATCCGATCGTCTACAAAGCAAGGCACCAGCAAACTACTGTATTTTTTAAAACTAAATTTTATTTATTTATTTTTTTTTTTTTAAGATTTTCATCCCAATAGATGAAATTTAAAATATTTAAAATACTTTCAAGCAGGAAAGGCAACATTTCTAACATTACATTTCCTACTGTGGCATAATATATAACCTTGTCCACCACTTGTGTAAGACTTGCTGCTTTTTTTAGTTCCTAATCTTCTATTAAAAATAAACAGAATTGTAGACCTTGCAAAATATTTTCCTATACAAATATTAAAAACAGAGGAAGCTGGATATAAAAGGAGGAGATTTGGAGATGAAGCAATGTAGTTTGACCAATCAAACTGGTATATCAATGTTTATTTCCAAGCAAAACAAACAAGGAGTCCTGTGGCACTTTTAAAGACTAACAAATTTATTTATTGCATGAGCTTTGTTTTGCTGAAATACGCGGCTACCCCTCTGGTACTTATTTCCTAGCAGTTTCTTATTTAGCCCACCTTTCTTGAAATAGCACCATTATTAATCTATGACAAGTAGTAAATTTTTCCATTTCTCAATTATGTTTATACTCTGCAACCACAAAAATCGGATTATCCCCTTTAAATGAGGGTGACTCTACAGCCTCCCTTCACTAAGAACACAGGTTTTTACTTATAGATTAAGTATACATTGTTCTGTCTACACTAGGGTAGTAACACATTAGCTGGTAAGAGCTCAGCTTCAGTGGGAAGCCAAGGTTTATGCTTATTAAAACCAAACTATCAGTGTGTTAGCTAATCACATAACTAATGGGCTAATAATAAACTTTTTTCTTTAGTGAAAACATGACCTACACAAAGGGTATTTGCTCTGGTCATGGATAGCTGCGGTGTTTTCCTTCTGCATTATCACTCACTCTTTCCCTAGGTTCCACTGAAGAGTCTGTTGGGTCTTCTCTCTCTGGAGATTAGGAGGCACAGGAGGTGGGAGCAGAGCAGGAGACTCCGCAGCTCCGCAATGAGCTTCTGCTCCACCCTGAGTTAATGTTGTTTCCAAAGCAGCATTGAGTCCTCTAGTGCCTCCACCGCAACCAATACTGGAGCGGTATCATCAGTAGAAACCCATAGTTGTTGCAGATGGCCAGTCTCCACAAAGCACAAGTATCTTTTCCTGACTGATTTCCCCACTTCCCTTAGAGGATGCTGGTGCCCTGAAGATGCTGGGAGGTGAGCATCAGGAATTCTCTCTGGCTGCCTCCTTCAGGTTCCTCTGCAGGTAGTCAGTCCCTTAGTTATTACAGACCTGGATGCAGGGCTGGCCTGGGGCGGGGTGAGTGGAGCAACCACCCCGGGCCCCACGCTGCCCCCCACTGTCTCCTGCAGCAATCCACCCCAGGGGAGGGCCAGGAGCGCAGAGCCTGGTCTTTGGGCTGGCCCCACACTGCCCCCCCCCCCATCGCCACAGGGAGTGGGGCCCCCCACAGACTGATTTGCCCTGCTGCTCCCCACCCCCACCCCCAGGGACGGCCCTGGCTGGATAGCATTTATAGGGGTAAAAATTTGGTATGTCTTCTCTCTGGGAACATTAAGTGTGAATACTTTGTATTGTGGAATGGTGCAATAATGCAGCGTAGGTTATTTAAAACAAACAAAAAATATCCTCAGCACAGCCAATTGGATAAGTCAGACACTATAAATTGGATCAGAAAAAGGACTGCATGATGTGGCAGGAACCGCTTCTAACAAGTCCATTGTGAACAAAAACAGTTTCAATTTTAATAAAGCATTAGTCACATATTTCAGCACTTCACAATAAACTTATACAGTGCCCTGAGGTTAACTCTATTCTGTTTATTCAGAGGGGGGCCTCTCATACACAAGAAAAACTACTTGGCTGTAGGTCCAGAAACTAAAGCTTAGAAGCATAACCCTTGATAAGATAGCCAAGAAGTAAAAGTAGTTTCTGAGCACCCAGACACAGTTAAACAATTTACCCCGTGTCTCTGCATAGCTCCCCTGTAAGTCAAATGCACATGTTCAAGGCTAGGATTTTGTCCCATAAACTTCATTTTGCTTCAAGCACTAGTGACTTTTCACTGCATCAATAGCAACAGGCATTTAGTTTAGTTTCTCTGTTGGAAGATCTCCCCGAGAGCCTCACACCCTACTTTCAAATTAAGAATTGGGCACTTTTCTTAGCCCTCCCTGTCCCCCCAGCCAGTAACCAAAATCAACTCACCACCACGCTTGGACCAAGTGACAGAACAACTTCAAATGTAGCTTCCTGCTACAAGGAAATATTTCTTCCCTCACTCCCTTCCCTCTGCATTTATTTTTCTTAGAATAATTTTCTCCTCAACTTCTGTGCACCTTTCCCTTCCCAATGACTGATATCATTTGAGGGCTTTTTTGGGTTTTTGTTTTTTGGAGGGCAGTTTCTGAAATTTTCCTTCATCTGCCAAAAAAAGCCCTGCAAATCCTTCTTTCAGGTCAGCAGGATACTTTCTTCTCCTTAGCCTACCAATCCTTTGCTTGGCCAGATAAGGATGGGGGAGCTACAGAGGGAGATACAAGCCACATCTGTAGAAGCTGAGTATGCTTTAGCCACAGTGTTGTGGGCTCCTGTTTGGCCCACAGACCAAACTCAGCCCTACACTGATGTGTACTTGCCTCCCACTAGCCCACTTACCCCACACTGTCAGTCTCCTCCATTTCTATGTAGTTAAACTCTCTCTTCCTCTTCACTTCATCCCCCCCGCCCCTTGTTTCTTCTCCTAGGATCACATGTTCCTGCAGCATTTTCCCCTGAACAGGTGAGCCTGCCGCTTCCCCACTCAGCCCTTCCTCCAAATAAAATCTTAAAAGTCTATAATATCTCAGCTTTCTCTTGTTTCTCTGACTTACACTTGGAGAATTGAGAGTAGAGGAAAGAGGATAGAGACATATGGTTCTTAGCTCTCTTATGGAACAGTCTTAAAAACCACACAAGACTGAGAATAAGGCATTTCTTTCTAGAGTGTGGACATGTTAGTTCTATGCACCGGTTCAGCAATGGAGGGATATTCTTCCCCTCAATGTCTATATAATTTTAAGGAGCAGGCAGCTGCATTCTTATATTGCTTCAGGGTCAAAGAGGAGCTTTCTAGCAATGAGTAGGACCCAATTCTCATTTTATACTGTCAGAGTGGTGTAAAAAGCCCTAGTGTAAATAGAAGTGAAGCCCTTAGCTTTATAGCAATGCTTGCACATGCTGCATATACATCTGAACACAGTATTTAACTATTCTTTAAACCCTAAAATTGAATGTATAAACTTAATTGAATTGACTATAGCGGGTTCCATAGAACATTTTTCTTATTACATACAAAAAGGCAAAAGTGTGCACTCTCTCTGTGTATAAAGAATTACACCCTTCCTCTCTTGAGTGATTGTTCTTGCATCTTACCTGAAAGCAGGTGTACAGAATTGAAATTGTTCTCCAGTTTGCCCAGCAGTACAGTAAGAAAGCAATCAGATGAGAGACAGGCAACATCCTTGGAACTTTGATCATACACCACCACCTCCTGCTTGCAATCAATCTCGATCTGAAACACAAATAATCGCAGTTAAGGAAAAGGCTAGGAAGCCCTCCTCTCTTATGACATAGACCTGAGACCCTACATTTTCATCACACAGTATCTGGATTTTACTTCAAGTTTGAATCACTTTTAAAAAAAAAAAAAATTACCTGAAATTGAGGTGTTTGCGCATTCAAATGTATACCATTAACTTTTAGTATCTTCTCCCAAATTATTTTGGCTTTTGAATAGGTAAAGACCTCGACCTGCTATAAGTATATTTTATTATATCTATAAAACTTGAATATTAACTTTTTTGAAAATTAGTCTTTTCAAACTCATGTATAAAATATAAACCTAAGGCAAAAAAATTATGCATAAGCAGACAAGTTCTCCACACCCTCCACCCTCCCTTTCCTCCCCTAACCCAAAATATTTTGGAAACATTGACTGACCTCTTAAATAAAATCTACCAATAGATCCACTTAAATTACACTTAATTCTCCCTCTCATTGGCCTAACTCTGATATGCTTGTCTTTTAAATCCAAATAAAAGATGTTCTACATTTAGCCAGAATGTATGTGGGTTTTTGTAATTTACACATTTCCTTCCCTCATGTACAGTGAAATCTCTTATTTAGCAATCCTGGCTGCCCGTAAAAGATCATCCCAAAGAACCCTTGAAAGTACCAAATTCAGTTCTCTTTTCCAATGGTTAGAAAACAACGTTTATTAGGCAACTGGGATTTTTGTGTTGGTCTCTCTAGGAGTTCCTCATAATAGTATTCACTGTATTTCATACACCAAGATGTTTGAAGATTAATTTGCAAAAATATACACTTGAAATATGAATAATCTAAATACAAAGGCCATAGTACATGGTCACAGAAAAGTAAACAGATGGGGGGTTTTATTTGAGTAATCTTAAATGATTAAACATTACTATATTGCTTATAGCATAATTTCACCACTAATTTATCTATTTACTGTCACTCCTTAGTACTAGATAATGAAGTTGTGGAAGACTACAGGTCATCATTACTCATACCACTACAAAGTAGGTTGATTTTTTTTTTTTTTTTAACGTTTTACTTCTACGCACACGTGCGCACACACAAAACCATCCTTACCTTGTGTTTTGCTGAATGCTGAATGAGTTCTGTAATCAACACTTTGTCCTGCAGCAGCCTCCGCTTCATAAGCTTGGAGCAGTTGATATTAATCGCATCCAAGATGTGGGATGTATTGTATTCCACAAAGGGACGGCTATCAATCAGTAGCAATTTTTCTGTGCCACTTTCCAGTAAAGCCACCAACTGCTCAACAACTATGAGTTGAGTCCTGATCACCTCATCAGCCATGACAACAAGCGGGCCTCTTTTACCACCTTCCTCTTTAATTTGCAGAGATGATGTAATGGCTATGTACTCAAAGGCTTAGCCACTCCATTGTGCTGAAAGTGCATGAGGTCATGCTGGTAGCGACTGGCAAAAGAAAAGTTAAATCCATTTTCAGAAAGAGCCCTCCAAGTGAATGTCTCCTTCTGCTTCCAGTTGATGTGCTGTTACAAAGGGCTCATTCCACAGAGCAGCCCCTCACATCTGATTCATCAGGAGACGACTAGGGAGTAGCCATTTCACAATTCAAACAAAAGATGCTTTTGGGCTGCCACTGCATTACATCACTCTTTACCTATGTTCGCCACCATTAGCTTTACCCCAGACTGAGTGCCTAAAGGGGGGGGAGAAGAAGGAAAAACCCGTTTTAATACACAGTATTTGACATTATCACAATCTACTTCCATGCTCTGCAATCGTTACATTTTCTATATACACTTCACATTTTCTTTGCAGTACATTCCAAATACCTAAGAGTAATAGCTGGAAGTGTGGGCGCTGACTCTTTTCTGATTCTATTCCAGCTACCCAGACCGTACAATTACCCCGTTCAGGCAAACACAATCAGTCTGAACTGGAGAATTTTACAGCCAGGGGAACAATCTCTTTGGCTATGTCTACACTGGCAACTTAAGTCGACTTAAATTAAGCCACGTCCAAACTAGGGTTTCATTAATTCGACTTAAGAAATTCCTTAAGTCAACTTAATGAAAGCTTAAGTCGACTTTATAACTACTACTCATTAGGTTGACTTAAGCCTTAAGTCGACTCCTTAAGTCGACTTGAGGACGGTGTGTATGTGGAGTAACCCTTAAGTCGACTTTAATAAGTCAACTTAAGGGTGGTTAGGTCAATTTAAAGTGGATTAAGTCGACTTAAAGTTAAGTCAACTTAGTCCACTTTAAGTCGACTTTAATAAGGTCAACTTTAAGTCAAAGTCGACCTTATTAAGTCGACTTAACAAAGTCAACCAACTTTTTCTAGTGTAGACATAGCCTTTGAAACTATGTGTTACAATATAATTATGTGGCTGCCCTGAACAATAGTGTAGGTGTTCTTTTCAATCACCTTCTCCAGACAGACACATAAGAGCAATATGCTGCCTTCAGGACCCAAACTTTTTGATTTATCATTCAACATAACAGAAACTAGAAAAATTCACCATGCTAAGCCCTATTTGTTCAGTCTATAATAACTGAAGCACTTGTGAGGTGTGTGTCACAAGCAGTTTACATGCATGCTAAATACTATTTGGAGTTAACTTCAGCGGAACTAAACACTGACTTAACCTGAACCAATTCAGCTTAAAACAGTTTCCACGCCAGAGTGGTGGACAAACTCGATGAGATGGTTCTCATGCTTCTCAAGCCTGTGGGCTATGTACCCAGAGGCCGAGGGAACTGCAACCGACACTAGTTAGGGTTAACAGACAACGACAAACCTGACGGAATCCAGCAGGACCACAAAGGGACTATCTGCACTGCAATTCAATAGCCTCGTAGCTTGAGCCAGCTGGCATGGGACCACCGATATCTAACTACAATGTAGACATATCGAAGATGAACAATTTGCCCTTAAAAAACTATTCAATATAACCTTCTCAGCGACAAGTGGTTGCATTCTCTAGTTTCTGTGGTTTTGCAGTGTAACACTGCTGTTTCCTGTTATTTGGGGAAATGTCTTGTATGTTAAACTGAAGTACCCCTTTGACATAAAGCAAAGTTTAAATCCCCAGCAGCTCTCTGGCATGTCAGCTAGCTGTCGCCTGTGTTTGTAGCATCTGACCTGTGACCCTGGCAATCTTAATTTCCTAGTGGTTGTACCAGACTGATGATACCAGAGGAAGATAATATTCAGGCATCAGGATTGTTACAGAAAAGGGGCAAAGGAAAGATGAGGGGGTGGAGAGGGTAAGAGAATAATAAATCCTACATCAATCAGTCTTTTAGGGGAACACAAATTAAGCACCAGAACATTTCTATAAACTTCAAAGCAGTAATTTTTTATAACATTTTTTTCTGAAACTCAGTACACTGTGAAGATGTGTGTTCAAAGCCTCTTAATACAATCTGAGTCCTGTGATACTTTTAAAGACTAACAGATTTATTTATCGCATGAGCTTTCATTGGGAGAAAATCCCACTTCGTCAGACGCTTTGAAGATGGGAAACTTCAGTGTCTGATGAAGTGGGATTTTATCCCACCAAGAGCTCATGCGATAAATAAATCTGTTAGTCTTTAAAAGTGCCACAGGACTCTGTTGTCTTTCTACAATAGACTAACACGGCTACCTCTTTGGAACTTAATACAATCTGTAATATTAGATTGGCTTTCGTTTGTGGCTTCTTAAAAAGAAAATCTTATCTACATTTTTTTAACTGTTCATCGAAACCTATCCACAATACTTCTAAGGGAGAACACATATCTTAAAGCCCTAATTCTGAATGGAGAATAGTGAAAGGGATAGGGATGTGTCTGCAGACTTCCCAGTGCAGAATCAGGGTCTAAAGGCCTTGGTCTTCTGCAAGCATAACAAGCACAGGTTCCACTTGTGCAGCGTGGTGAGCACTTTTAAAGACTGCTGATTACAAGAGGAGTTGAAGAAACTCAGTACCCTGCAGGAGGCACTTAAAGCCTTGCAGAGTCAATTCTGGGGAAAAACAACATCTTTATTGTTAAGCTCATGGACTCAAATTAATTCAGAAATAGTTGCATACATAGCTTGTTATAGTAACAGGTCATTTGTGTTTAGCAGTAGAAAATCCCACAGTAGGTGTTTTATTAATTAGACAGATACAAGATTATTCAAACACCTCCTCCCCCATCTCAGATCAATTTTTGAAAAGTGAACAAGGCTCACTCTTACAGAAAATCTTTAAAACAAAACAAAACAAAAAAACACCCTCCAAAAAACATTGGATAAATTTGTTGTATGTTTTAAAGAGAACAGCGTTGCACTTATCAGCACAAGAAAAATGCCAGACTTTTACATAAGCAGTCACTGGGTTGATCAAATGTTGTTTTATCTATTTGCCAAGACCCCACTGCTCCATGGCAAGCTGCCACCACTGCTATTCCATTTCTCAAATCTAGTGAAATACATATTTCTCTTGAGTCCAAAATAAGTAGTGGGGAAAATTACTATAGCAGGCCTTTAGGAACTAGCTAAATCCTGCCTACCCAATCTGTCTGGCGGATGCTTTTCCTACAGAGAATGTTCACTACTAAGTCCATGATTCTTTTAAAAGTAGGGTGAAGGGGATAAAAACAGCTAAACTAGTTAAAAGGCTTTAACCTATCTTGTAATGAAAGAACAAAAAGGATGGCTAGAACTTGATAGTCTAGCAAGTTGTGCCTAATTTCTAAAACCAGCGAGAACAAGAAAATATATTTTTGGATTTTTGTTAGGATATTGCATCCTGAATTTTGGATTCCTCTCTCTGAATCCAGACAGACTAGGGCCTGACCCAATAACTGTTGAACTCAATGGGTATGTCTACACAAGCAATTTAGGTCGACTTAAGGACCCTTAAGTCGACCTAAATCACTCCATGTCTACATCTGACTTTCATTAAGTCAACTTAAGAAATTCCTTAACTCGACTTAATGAAAGCTTATGTCAATTTAATAACAACCACTCATTAGGTCAACTTATGCCTTAAGTCGACTTAAGGAGGGTGTGGACGGGGAGTAAACCTTAAGTCGACTTTATTAAGTCAATTTAAGGCCAGTTAAGTCGACTTAAAGTGGACTAAGTCGACTTAAATCATAAAGTCGACTTTAAGTCAACCTTAAGTCGACTTAACAAAGTGGACTAAGTCGACAAAGTTAACTTTTTCTAGTTTAGACATACCCAATGTGTTAATTTCCACTAGTTAGAGTGGCTGGATCAGACCCTTCCACTAGTTACAATGGCTGGATCAGGGCCTTAATAAGACAGACCTTCTGCTTCCATGGGTAAAAGGCTGAGCTTAAGTCTGAATAACAAGGAAGAAATAAAGGTAGGTAAGAAATTTCATGTACATTCAAGAGATTCTTAAAATGTTATTGATCTACAAATGTTTAAAAACATTGCTGCAGAAAAGGATTATTAATTAAATTAGGAGGCTATAAAAAAAAAAATCCCAAACAATTTAGCCCATCTTGCTGACTCAGTCAGCACCATCTTAGGTTTCTTTAAGCCACAAGTTCTTTTTAAGGACCATAAACATCTATTTGCATGGACACCCCTCCATTCTCTTTTTAAAAAGAAGCAAGTGTCTCTCTGAGTCCTTTTAGTAAATTTTCTAATATTGTTTTGTTAATCTACAAACTTCTGGCTATTCTGATTTGCTGTTACAGCCTGACTTCATCCTGTGTCATACACTACACTGCATTTAACTTCCTCCCATTCTGTAAATTTCCCATCTTCAAAGCATCTAACGAAGTGGGATTTTCTCCCACGAAAGCTCATGCAATAAATACATTTGTTAGTCTTTAGACACAGGACTCTGTTTGTTTCTCTGCAATAGATTAACACAGCTCCCCCTTTGGGTATTAACACGAGTCATCATTTGAATGTTTAGTTCAGTCTCATAGTTGGAGCTGTCACTTTCACCTACTAAGTTCCATCATGGAGTGACTCATGGTCAACCAACCCAGAGTGCTCCAATGCAACATAAAATTACAACATCATGAGGCTGCATTTAATTGTCTTGTCATAAACAGGCTCTTATATTGTTGATCTTTGAACCAGGAAACATCTTAGAAAACTCTAGGTACAGGATAAGTGCAAGGTACTGCAGTTAGCCGGAACTGCAAAACGGTCAATTATGAGGCTGTTGCATTAAGTCATCAACATGGAATGTCACCATGCCGAGTTCTTTTTTTGTCATAAATAAATTGGGATGTCTGTCCCACATTGCTTCTTAGTGACTACCTATTTGAAAAAAGCACAATCAATTTAAAATGTAGTCAATAAAAAACCAAGTTGAAAGTGGCTTCGTGTTCTACACCTGCTCTACAGTTCTTCTGAGAATCTTTATGGTTTTTACATTTTTTTTTTTAATTTTTAGTGTCTGTCCATGCAATGTTAATTTGCAGCTGTTGAGCAAAGGCATGATTCAGGTTTTTAATTCCTTGATAATATACCTTTCCCTCCACACCCCTCCCATTCAGCAACCAGCTTGAATGCACAAGGAGGCAGAATTACAATTGCACAGAGAATTGTAAATCTGACATCTAATTTTCTAGAACTAGTCTTTGCGACCAAAATGACTCAACAGTTTTTAATACTGCAATTTAAAACACTTCAGATTAACTTCTACCGCTTTCTAGGAGAGCTCTTTGAATCAGAGTTGTGACGTTTCTCTCCTCCCTTACAATATATACACCCATCCACAAAACCTTTGGGTATGTCTGCACCTAAAAACAGGGGAGCCCTGGCGGCCAGCTTCTCCGGGGCTCCCCTGTCCGGGGAGTCCCGGTGGCTGGCTTCTCCGGAGCCATGGCTCAGGGGAGCCGTGGCTCTGGGTCGACCTCACAACTGCCTGTGTGGACGCAGGCAGTCGACTTAGGGCGTCTAGTATAGATACCCTAAGTCGACTTAACAAGGTCAACTCAACTTAAGTCGTCCTTGTTAAGTTGACTTAACAAAGTCGACTTAGGGTCCAGGGAGCCCAAGGGAAGAGAGCCACTGGCGCTCCAGGGAGCGCCGGCCGCTTTTCTCCACAGAGCCCCAGCGGCTCCCTTGTCCAGGAGAGCCCCGGGGACTCCCTTTGGTCAGGGAGCCAGGCTGCTCCCATGTCTCCGAGCTGCGGCTCCCTTCCCCCAGCCCTAGATCAACTTAAGGAATTAAGTCAACCTAGGGCATCCACGCTGGTTTTAGGTCAACTTAATAAGGTTGACTTAGACCTTAAGTCATCCTAACGACTGGTAGTTATTAAGTCGACTTAAGGACGCCCTTAAGTCGACTTAATGAAAGCCCGGTGTGGACCTGGAGTAATTTAGGTTGACTTAAGCATCTTTAAGTCGATCTAAGTTGCTAGTGTAGACATACTCTTTCAGCCTATCTCAAGGCCTAAATTATAAAACAGCTATTCTGGTCAAAGAGGACCTAATGAGATACCTTTAGATCCTTTCATATAAGGTCTCCTCCTGATTTCAGTTGATTGATCTTTAAACTGGAAGAAGCAAGAACCCACATACAGAATCACGCTGCTACAAAGTGAAGTACATTACATTCGGTGTTTTTTTTTGTGATGGTACGCAGAAGTACGGCATACCGGCACCTTTTTTGCCGGCTCCGCTGTCCAGCTGTGGGGGCAGGGTCATCAGGGAAAAGGAGTGCGCTGCTGGAAGAAGAGGGGTGGGAGAGGCATTTTGCAAACTTACTATCAAAATACGATTACTGACACTTTTTTTTTTTAAAAAAGCACTGATTACACTGGACACGCAAACTGCATCCCAAAAATAGCTCCTGTGGCAGAGCTGTTTAAGACAATAGTTTTAAAATGTTGGCTTGAAAATAAATAAATAAATAAATAAATAAATAAATAAAGATAGCTTTTGTTCTGTTGCTCTGTTTGTAAAACAATGAAAAAATTCTGCGGTTTAGTCTTCATCATTGATCCAAGCAAAATAATACCTGGGCAGAGGTCAGGCATCTATATGTCATAAGGTACATTCCTCTTTCTGCAACCTGCTCTTCAAGTTCTCTTTTATCCATGTGCTCCATGGCATTCAAAAGAGGTTTTTTGGGAAGTGAACAGGACATTCCAATTCTCAAGGCAAAAACCTTTGCTGTTTAAAGAAAACTGCATGAGTGAAGTTTCAGATTGTGGGCTGTAGACCAGGTAGAGGTCTCTCCAAGCTGACCTCAGAAAATTGGGAACAAAGTTGTTCTGGAAAGGACTCCAGGACCCATGCAGCTAGAGATGTATTGCAATTCAAGACCAGCAAAAACAATGGTAGATGGCTAGATCTGATTGTTACCTGCAAATAGAGAACTCTATGTAGGTAGGGCAGGGTTCGATGATTTACAGTGAGGAATGGTGCATTAGGGGCTTGACTTTGCTCGAAGTCCTGTGGCAAAACTTCCCTCAACTTCAATCATTAGTTCAGGAACTCCATCAGCCAGCTGGGTAACAAAGCAAGAAGTCTGTGTCACATTTTGTAACTTGTGCTAACAAGGTATGGTTCTTCATTTCTTCCCTAGTGCCTAGGCCACATAGAGCAATGGTTCTCAACCTGCACCCTAATCAGCACACAGCTGCAGCCCATGTGACATCCTCAGGGCTATACAGGTAGTATATGTGTTGTGTGGATGCAGCCCACATGAGAGAGTGAGTCACATCTGCAGCCCCAAACAGTAAATATGTAGACTTAGTGGTTGACCTAACCACTTACCTAGAGGGCATGTCTACATGGCAGCTGGAAGTGAGCCTCCCAGCTCAGACAGATAGACTTGCACAAGCTCCAGTTGAAGCTAGCGCACTAAAAATGGCAGTGTGGATGTTGTGGCTCAGGCAGAAGCTTGGGATCTCAATCCCACCTACTCCCTGGTTTGAGTTTGTGCAGGCTAGCCCAAGTTTCTGCTACAGCAACAATGTCCATGTTGCTATTTTTTTACCTCATTAGCTAGCACAAGTTTATCTACCCAGGCTTGGAGAATCACCCCCAGCTGTAGCATAGATGAAGCGATGGACTTTGAAGAGTCCACTGTTGCCTGTGACCTCAAGGACCAGGTCCATTAGAACAAGTAGTATAGGCTCATGTAGACGTAGAGGGCCTGGGCTCAGTGCATGTTCAGTGCAAGACTCCGGAAGCACCACGTTTACTCAGACACATCTCTTCAGAACATAATAATGACCAGACTAAGGGTCCATCTAAGTATCCTGTCCCTGACAGTGGCCAGGACGAGATGCTTCAGACAGAATGAATTTAACAGGACAACTTATGTTTCAAGGTTAGCACAGAGCATACAAGGATGTACATTTTGCTCTATCCAAGTAGGACACTACAAGTTGGTCTAATGGTGAAGAGCAGTCAGGAAGCCAGTGAGAGACGCTCAAGTAAAAATTTGAGATCACCCAAGTCCCCTAGAACCACAGTACCATTTTCAGCCCCCCACTCCAGCCCCCCACTGCCTGCCCTTCTGTCAGTGGATCTCCACTTCATATCTTTGGCCACCTAATCAAAATGCAACTGCATTACAGACACAGACTGGGTTTCCATTGGTATGGGTTGTATGAATGGCGGGTGCATGTAAGCAAGAATTTGACCCTGAACACTTTATTTATTAAATACCTTCCCGCCACCCCTGTTTGGCTGATTTTTGCAGTGAAATCCAGGATGTTTGCCAGCTCTAATGCTGGTAGCCTGCATTTCTGATTACCTGAATGCTTATGATAATAAAGAGAAGTGTAATTCATTGCAAACATACATTGCAGATAGTTTTCCATCAACGCAACATTGCTCAACAATTTTGTCCTTCATTCTATTTGATCAGTAATGGCTAGAAGTTGTGATTAGTAGTTTTAAATGATTCTTGGACAAATTTTGTTCTGCCCAGCAGTCCAATAGCTCTGACTAGGATGGAGGAAAAGCACTTTCTTTGCATGAATACCTGCAAAACATAATCTGAAATTTACATTTTAAAATTAGTGTGTATTCCTGAATGTTTTTCAAATAAACTACCATCTTCTATAGCAGTGGTTCCCAAACATCTCTCTGCTGTGGCACAACTTGATATCTTTAATTATTTTGAGGCACACCACCATGTAGTTTCCAAATGAATTCATGAATGTTCATACGCCAATTCAGAGCTCTTCAAGTAGTTAGGAAACACCATTCTAGAGCACTACATCAGTGAATAATTAATTTCTTGTCTGACTATTTGAATCTGTATAGAAAGCAGAATAGAAACTTTTAAAAATCTCAATTTTTTGTTTTGTTTTGGGTATTGATTGGAAAGTAGTTTAGTCTCTTGCACTGCAACCTGAGGCCCCAAGCAATATCATTTTTGAGAAAGCTTGCATTACCCGCACTAGTTGGAAAGTTGTAATTACAGTCCTTAGACCTAGTGCTAGATGTATGTGTGGAGGTCTCCAACTACAATTTATAGCTGATTTTTGGGGGGGTTTGCTGTCAGTTTGAGAACTTGGAACACAAATTGGTTTGGGTTGAACTTAAGCTTTTTGGAATTTTCATTTGTTCTGGGGTAGGTAGGGCTCTCACAGTCTTTCCTGTTCTGTTTGGTAATGAACATGTGTGTTAGAATTCTGGGCACCCAGGTTCCTGTCTCAGTTCCAATTATCATGTAAGTGTTTTATAAAAATTAGAGGAACTTCAACAGGAGAGAGTGAGAGGGATTCACCCTAGAATATCTGGAGCAGAGACTTGACTACCCAGTTCTCCTCCATCCAGCTGAGTGCCCTAACCACTGTGTTGCTTAGTATTGGCGGCAGCTCACCCCCTTCCTTTTGCGAATGGTGTACAGATCCCCCATCTTGGGAAAAAAAAAATCAAAGCTTTAAATAGTGTCAGAACAAACCACTGACTGCTTGGCATGTTTTCTTTTTTTTCATTTTGACCAAAACAAATAGCAACAATTGACCCAAATTTGTCAACTGTTTCATCTGACCCAATACTTTTCAGTAGGAAAAAAAACAGTTTCAGCTAAAAAGTTTCACTTTCAGTTAGCCTTGTGGTCTATAGTCTGCCCTTTATTTTCAAAATATATTTCTCATTGGATTTCTGCACTGAAGTGCATCTTACCAGCAGCAGTTTCAGATAGTTGAGCTAAGTAAGACAGGTGGAGTTTCCTTTAGAGCAACAGTGGGATCAGGGCCGGCCCAAAGGTTTTTGGCACCCTAGGCCAACTATGACTTTGGTGCCCCACAACCCACATTCGATATAGAGAAAAATGATTTTTTTTTTAAACGGAGAAAAAAAATCACTTCCATCTAATCTGGTGCCCCTTAAAACCTTGTGACATACGTGACCACCTAGTTCACGTACATGGTTGGACTGGTCCTGGGTCGGATATTGCGCACTATACAAATATTGCCATTTGAAACAATGTTTACAAGTGGTGTAGCACACTTCTCAACAAACAGGCTGTTACTGCCCTATTTATCTCTCAATACACACATGCAGTGTTATTGAGGGGACTCCTAATGAACTAACACCAACTCAGAGTGGCCATAACTGATTATCATCACTTGCTCATATTGAGACGTCAAGCTGTTTGTTTCATTCCAAAGATCAATGAGGCTTATTTAAAAGGTTTATTATAGCAGACAAACCTGATTGCTATAATATGAAGTCATGGGAAACGCTGAAGAATGTTGCTGATATAGTGCCTCATTCAGTAATCAGCAGCTCACACACCCAGTTTGTTTCTTGGCCTCTTTCTCCCATCCACCCAAGCAATAAGTTGTTTCCAGATGGAAAAGTTTCTCACTGTTGGGTGAGAACATCTGTTATTTGCGCTGCCAGCTTACCTAATCTGCTTCAACACCAAATGTCAGAGTACAAATTTTTAGCTTCCCATCTTCAGGGAGCTGCAGATAACCAGCAAAGACTACAACTGATTTCAGAAGTTCACTAACCCAACATGACCTTTAACATAAGAGTGTTCAAAATTCATCTTGTTCTAGACATTAAGGACTCCAAAGTCCTAATTCACTTTCACCTGGCAATGTTACAATTTATAAAAATTTTAAAGGTATGTAAGAAGTGAAGAGATGGTAGGAACATTAATTCATTTATCAGGATGTTGCAATTGCCAAAAATTATTACCCTAATTTAACCGAGTTTCTAGATGTGATACACCCCCGCCCCAACACACAGTCACAACCATTAGAAGAAAGTACATAAACATAAAACAAAGTAAAGTCTTTAAAAAAAACTTAAACCAAAACAAAGAGACTTCAAAATTCCAACTCCTACGAATTTGCAGTGCCCTCTCTGCAAAATTCTGTAGTAAAAACCACTTGGTAAAGATCCAGAAATATGATTTTTCTTTCCTATTAAAATGGAAAGGGTCAGACAGAGGGGGAAGGGATTCAATTGCTATTCTTTAGGGGAAAACATCTTAGTCTGACTAAAATAAGAAGCTCAACATCAAAGCAAATTTAATGCTTTATGCTGCACTCATCTTCCTGCTGCAAAGGCCTTAAATTCAGACCTGTTCAACTGCATCTCATATAAATATTTACAAGAGACATCAGAGGTGCATGTTTAGTGTCTATTAATAAAGTTAACTGACAGTCTTTTGGCTACAGATGAATTTAAAACAGTAACTGCTCCCATTTCCATCACATTGCAACTTACTCCAGTAGCGGAAACTGCCTAGAATTAGTATTTACGTTCTTCAAAGCCTACAGCACATGTCCTAATTTCTGTAGAAATGCAGCAAGTACCTGTTGTTATTGCAAGAAGATTAAGGTATAATTGTGATTGTAAGGAAGTAAAAATAAAGACATTAATGGTCGTTCCACTCCCAGTAGAAGCTAAACAAAACAAAAATCACTATCTAGAGTTGCCAACTCTGCTTAATTGTCAGAACAAAGCATTGCCAAGTATTGCCTTATTACAAAATCCCAAAGTGGTTAACAATGATGTACCATGCACGATCTAACAAAACCATAAGGAGCCATCAAAAAAAGAGGGCAGAGCTCATTCTGAAAGAGGTTGCAGACCTTCTCACTGAAAGGACCTGCAAGAATGATCTAGAGCATTTTTGTGATAAATCGGCATTAAAGTCTTTGCAAAATATGACATCTATACCGTGATACAGTAAAACAGAGAACAACAAACTAAAGATTGTGGGTATTTCTTTATTGATATTTTGCCACCAGGAGCACTGGGAGGTAAGGTCTTTTTGCTTTTTTGAATAAAAACGTTAGCACTAAGGGCTAAATTTATGTCAGCAGAAGTTTCCTGGTGGCAGAAACCCTGCCGGAATTCCAGGCTCAGGATGCACCCACTTCTCATCACCCACATTTGCATGCACCTACACGTGCATAACAGAGGGAGGGGGCAGCACAAGATGATCTATTCAGGACTCTGCCAATTCAGCATGACCTCACACCTGCTTCCTTCAGCAGAGCTCCTTTGAAGCCCACACAGGAATGAAACCTTCAAATCTCTCCTGTTTTCTCCCACACCCCATACTTGCAATCCCAATAGAAGGCAGTGGGGTAGCGAGAGGAGAGAGAGAAGTGAAAACTCTTGTGTGTCATCTTTGTTCAAAGTTTGGCTGAAAACTACCTCTTAAGAATTGGTCTTAGTGGTCAACACATCTTTGGTTTTGCTTAAAGAAAAACACATTTGAGTACTCTACTGCACTAGACCCTGGATACCTTTTGCCATGCTGCGTGGTTACCAATGTCTTGCCTCTTCTACCGCAATGCCTCAGATAACCTTCATAACAGTGTAGTAATACACACACAGTATCTTTCATTCGTGGGTCTCAAAGTCCCCACAAACAAACAAATTATTAAACCTAACCAGCACCATCTGGAGCTGGATTAGCATTCTCCACACATGGGGAAATGAGGCAGAGAAGCTAAGTGTCCTGTCCAGGCATACGCAACAGAACATTGAACTCTTAAATCCCAGTGCACCATGCTACCCACCAGACAACTCTGCTGAAGACTAGACACAGACACACAGAGAGTTTCAATGTGTTTTACTGGAAGGAGGCAAAGTGCCTTTAGAATAGGAATTGCTCATGACTGGAGACTGATTGAGCTCTGCCAACGTTCATGATCATATTTAAGTGCACTTGGAAATTCCCTGGCAGCATTATTGCAGGAACAGACATTTCCTGTAACTTTCGGAAGCATTTTATCCTCTTCTTTAGCCTGGATGGTGGGAGGGAGAGAGAGAGGGAGAAGGGATGCCTTATTACTATTAAGCAAAATGTGAAAGAGATCCCTGAGTTTAAAATGCAAAGTTCAGCTAGTCACACTTACGCAATCATTCTGGTTCATTGATACAAAAGGAGGATTTTTCTGCTGGAAAAGTTAATACACAAGTAAAGGTGACCAGTAAGAAAACCCTTACTATTATTATTAATAGTAAATTTGGCCCATAGCTTTCATCAAAAATTTGGGTCTTTTCTATCTTCCTGAGAGTTGTCCCAAGCTTCAGCACAGTAAAAAAAAGCCAACACAGACTAGTCTCGTAACAGAGAAAGGCACAGACAGACAGACACACACCCTGAACGTTCCTCTCCATTTTAGCAGCTGCTAGGATCGAACAGTGCAATTACAAATTTGTCAGGCGCTCTCTTAACTGACGGAAGGCTTGGTGTCCCCAACATAGCTCAATTTCCTTTTAGAATCCCAACATCCTTTCCTTCCCTCACACTTAGAGGGGCACTGGCCCTTGACAAGGAGCTCTGTTATTTTTTTGTCTTTGTTCATAGCCATAGGTTTAGGTCTCCACCTAGTAAGGGTCTGGTATAAAGTTGGTCGATCTATTCATCTGGAGTAGAATGACAAGCTTTAACACTCATTTGCCTGATTCCACTTCATCCTCCTCGTGAAGACATTGCATTCAAGACCTGAGTTACAGGAGGTAGGTAAGATTTAAGGATTTAGAGTTACCCCCAAGCATCCAAAGTGGGAGGTTGATGGTAGTTGCCTCTCCATGCCGTTATAAACCGTACACAAATGCTTAAGAGTTTTATTTATGGGATCCCATAGGATGTGGAGACTGGCCACATACATTCCAAAAATGCAACTTTGTGGTTTATCATCTCAAAGTTTTAGCATGTGATTCATAGACATAAAATGCACAAATACAGACTAGAATTATCAACTACTCTGCAGCACTGCCAATGGCTCTGCGGTCTTCAAATTTCAGTAACCCCTTGGTTTTAGCAGTATAGACTGCATGCTCACTTGTAAACTGGGGCAATCCCAATTAATAAAACCAAGGTTTTAACATTGATTTTATTGCTTCTATTGCATACGACATCTAAACCGATTCACAAGAACCACCCTCATTGGGTAGCTCAATGTAAAGAGTGTAACATCTTTGCTAGGGAAAAGGTTAAAAATGAAAACCAGTGGACTGAGGAGGAATGGGAGAATAAAAACAAATACCGTATTTGCAGTGTTTTATCCTGTACAACCCCTCTTTCACTAGTCTGCCTTTGCCAGTATGACCCCTGATGATTTGGTAAGATCTGCTCCCTTGAGGCTATGATTGCTGGTATAGCAAAAGGGTGTTGTGATGATCTGTCTTAAAAAAAGAAAAAACCTTGGCGTCAAGTGCCAAGTTCTATGTATAGATTCTAGGACATTGCTGATCAAAGAAACGCCCCTGTAACAATCCAGCAAAAGACAGTGCCCTTTTCTGTGAGCATTTCAGAAAGCAAGTGGAAGTATGGGTCTGAACGCTTCACTGAGGAGACAAGAGCACATCAAACCTGTAGATAATGGTGATACAGGACTCTGTTTCTTTTAGGGGAAGTGGCGTGAAGGGATGAATTTTCAGGAACTGACATTTTAATGATTTTTCTCTGAAATTAAGTATAGTTTTAAACAAAACATCACCTTCACAAGAGGAGAAGGCCTCATTCAAAAACTGAAAAATGTGTTGAACACCGTCACTGTGGTAAATTGTGGGTTAACATCAATGATCTCTCACCCATTTGAGGAAGTGACACTAGTTCTCTTAGAAAGCAACAAGCATTCAACTTATTCACACCAGGGCATGAGAAAAGCTACAGGGATTTTTTGAATGTTAGGTCAGCTTTAATAGCTTGCTTCTTCCTGCTTGTGTTTGGAAACACAGTCGGCTCTAAGCAACAGCACCCAAAATATATATTTAAAATAAAACCCCAAACAATCTTATTAACACAAATAACATTTTAGATATCTATTAAATGTAAAACAAAACAAGGAGTCTTGTGGCACTCTTAATGACTACCAAATATATTTTTTGCATGAGCTTTTGTGGGTGAGGTCTCACTTTGTCAGATGCCAGAAAGTGGAAAAAACTTGCACTGAAAAACCTTTACAGTATGGCAGGGAAAGATAAATCCTGTGATTACATTTCACTGCATCAGATCAGATCATTTCAACAAATCAAACAAATTGCATAGAATCAAACAGTGTGTAACAACATATCAGAAGTGGTAAGGTTGAGAGAGGTGAGAATCACTGTTTGTAATGAAAAACTTTAACAGGGCCACCCACTGTTGCTGGTCCCTGCCCGTATCCGGGCGTCCCTACCTGCAACAGTTTCTTTGTTCTTTTTTAATGAAAGTTTTTTCCACTTCCTGGCATGTTATGAAGTGGGTCTTCACCCTGATAGCTCATGCAAAAAATAAATGCGTCTTTTAAAGTGCCACAGGACTCCTTGTTTGTTTTGCTGAACTAGACTAACACAGCCACCCCTTTGGAACTTATTAAATGTAAATTATATCTGTCAGACAAGTTCAAGACACTCTACAAGTATAACCCAAAATAAAGATTTTTGTAATTCTTTTTTTGTTTGTTTAAATGAGCCTATGTTAGTAAAAGAGCCCAGGGGAGATTCCTCTGTCAGAGTAACTACAGCACTTCCCCTGCAAGATGTCCCTACGACTATGTGTCATCCTGAGCTGAAGGGATATTTTTGAGTCTAGCAATTGCATTTAAGCGTGTGCTTAAATGTCCCGTGGAGGACAAATGCTCTAGAAAACACTAAATCCAGACCCTTAATTGTTTCCAAATTGAAATGTAACTAGGGAACCTGACAGATATTTTATAGGGGGAAATGTTAATAGCCTATAGTAGCAAAAGAACAAAGTTTCAGCCACAAATTAGATCCCAATCAAGCAAAAAAAATGAAGCATGGGCTTTGTTAGGTTTTCCTGTGTCTCCTTTTTGTTACATGAAATCCTCAAGCAAAAGGAGTTAGGGAGCACTAGCAGAGCGAGAGTGTAAGTCGCCGCTGGAGCGTGATTCTCTTGGGAGCTGGGAGGCAACGCAGAGAGAGTTTGCATGAGGGTCCTCAGATCCAAGATTAGGGGCCAAACCCCTACAATTCCCCCTTCTGCCAACACGCACTTACTGCTGACAGGCTAATTTAGAAAATCAGAACTGAGAACATTTTCCATGCACATCATTCATTGAGCTGATTCTTCTTCCCATCACTCACCCACTTCCAACATGTCATTTGAAGGATATCATTGTACTAACACAGATTTTTCTATACATGACAGCACACACCAATATTACAGGTGTTGAGATGCATGTATGAATGGTGCTAACAGCTTATTTGGTATTGCACTTTAGGGTTCAAGTTCAGCAGTAGCCTCAAAGTCCCTACAGCATTGAACTTGCCAGAGCAGATGACCTGTCCATTGTGCCAGTCAGGTAGTTAGTATGCTAAAATAGAGAAACTGGATTTAATTTTTAGAGGTTTACTGTTTCCGCCCATGAAGCACAAAAGAATTAGATTTTTTTAAACTGATAAAGGTCATAGAATCATAGAAACTGGAAGGGACCATGAGAGGTCATCAAGTCCAGTCCCCTGCACTCATGGCAGGACCAGGTACCCTCTTAAACCATCCCTGGCAGGTGTTTGTCGAACCTGCTCTTCAAAACTTCCAATGATGGAGATTCCACAACCTGCCTAGGCAGTAAACTTTGATTTCACAATGCATACACCGAGAAAAAATTTCTACTGTAGATTTCTGTTCGCAAAGAAGGAAAAATGCTGCTTGAGAACTCAGGGTTTGATTTAAGGCTATTTACTTTTTAGATTGGCATGTGATGTTTACCATTTGCGTTTTAATGATTATAAAGCTTTAGCTTTTTTTAATCTTAATGTCTACAGCCAGTAAACATCTCACACTCCCTTATTGTCTGACCTACCCCCCCAACATAATTTCCCACAACTCTGCAAATTAAAAAAAAAAGTAACTTTAAAACAATCTACAAAAAGGAATGCCTTAGACAGGAGGGTGTGAACAACTATTGTCTCCTTAATGGCTCATCAGGTTTCTCCCTTTAGCCCATTGTAGGTGGGACTTTCCTTAACATTGAGACAATGGTTGTTCACACTCTCCTGTTTAAGGCATTCCTCCAGAATGACACAAGTTAAAGTATAGATATAACATCAAATTCCTAACTTCTAATCGAAATAGAATTCCTAGACATAAACTATATAATCATTCCCAGCAAATTACTACCTTTCTATTGATACCAAACATGACATAGTTCCTATGGATTATAGCATTTATGAGATATCCATAGAAAATAATACCATAAATGCTTCCCTAAATCCAGACAGCATCACACCCTGCCCACGTGCCCTGCCCTTTGGGGGGCACGCCAGGCTCCTCCTGTTCCCCCCCGGCAAGGAGGGCATTGGTGTAGTCCTGGGGTAGCCCTAAGTTGACTTAGGGCTACCCCAGGGCTACACTGGCTTAATTCGACTTTAAAAAGTCGAATTAAGCCTTAAGTCTAACAAAAAGGTGGTTTTATAAAGTCAACTTAATTTTCATTGTCGACTTTATTTTCCTTAAGTCGACTTAAGCAAGCTGCTTAAGTCGACTTAAGGAAAATGTAGTGTGGACTTAAGCAAGCAAGCTTAAGTCGACTTAAGGAAAATGTAGTGTGGACTTAAGCAAGCAAGCTTAAGTCGACTTAATTTAACAGTGTAGATGCAGCCTAGGTTATTATGGGTTGTTCAGGGTCTTAATTCTACAAGAAGGAATAAAACAGTGAATGGGAAAAAATGAAATATTAACTTCAGTTGAAGAATAAAGCCAATGCAAAACACTTTTGAAAAAGCTCACCCTAAATTGCCAGGCCCAGCTATATAATAGTCAATTAGTAGATGGGGGGCGGGGGAGGGGAAAGGACTGCTTGTTCTGAGTGAC
The DNA here is from genome assembly GCA_007922175.1 of Pelusios castaneus. Classification (NCBI taxonomy): domain Eukaryota; kingdom Metazoa; phylum Chordata; order Testudines; family Pelomedusidae; genus Pelusios; species Pelusios castaneus. Next base: position 14,338,058 of record ML685821.1, read on the forward strand.
AAGATTTTCTCTCTCTCTAAAGTTACCTCATGTACCTCAAAGGAGTTTAAGAAAGAGCCCAGAATAACAGTGCCAGAATTCAGAAGCCAATCAGCATGTATGTTGATGATGAAGAGAAACAAAAATTAGAACAAACATTTCAGTGTTAAGTTTTAGAAGAGTATTACAAACTTCATTGAACTGCTTTGAAAATGTAATTTTTGAATGTGCCTAGTTAATTTGGTCATAAGGTATATATTATAAGCCAATTACATTTCAGGTCAAATGTCTCTTGAAATTCACAAAAGGTGAGAGTATTTTACATCTTTTTAATAGGCTTCCGGTTACTCTAAGAAGCTGATAGACATGAGAGCTGCATATACGTCTATTGTTATACCGCCAGTTCCTACTTCCTAAGGACTAATCCTGGGATATCAGCTATACCATATGTGACCACCCTAATCACTTTTTCCATCAGGAGAAAGAGGCCGAAATGGAAAGAGCAAAGGAGAGAAACCTATGAAAAAGATTCTAGAAAGTTCTCTTTGAGAAATAGATAATTTGTTGCTTAATCAAGAGGCTAGGGTGGAAATCAACAGCTTACAAAAGCTTCATGCTGTATTAATACGCTTTCAGAAGTGACTTAAAATTAGGTCAGTCTAATTTGTGGCTGATACTTTGTTCTTTTGCTTCTATGAACTCGTAATGATGTCAGTCTCGTGTTCAAACATGCCACATTCAGCAGTGTATATAGCTTTCCCGAGAACGTCTTTCAGCCTTCTATTGTGCAAAACACTGCTGCCAGATTCTTAGCTCACACTAAGCTAACTCAGGCATGCCACTCCGGTTTTGAGGGAGTTACATTGGCTTTCTGTCAAATACTGCAGAGAGTTTGGTTTGGTTTTGTTGGTAATGCTTTATTGACTTCAAAAGTATAAAACCCATGACTTTATCCAGGCTAAAGACTTTTTATGAGCCTTGTCTTGATTAGAGAGCATCCAACCTAAACTGCTAGTCTAGAGCATCTGGGAAGCAGGTGCTTTCAGTTTTCTTAAACTTTATGGCCTGACCTAGGGAAGTCCTGAATAAGCTTTGAAGGCACACGGCATCTCACAGGATTAGGTCCTTAGTTTGGAGGTGCTCCACATATTGGCCTGAAGAAACAAAAGGCAAACGCAGCTGATTATGTAACATTTTAAGACCTAGAAACGTTTAGTTTTTCAGTCTTTATAGCTTCAGACACAGATCTTGCCAAGGTTCTTGTAAAGTACTTAGGGGATTCTGGCACAAGAGATGGTTTATGAGAATGTAAGTATCTTTCGAGGGTTAGACTTAACTTTTAAGCTTTAGGCATTGGTGGCCTCATCTAGAGCCCATCAAAGTCAATGAAAAGACATCTAGTAACTTCAGTGGGCTTTGAATCCGCCCTAAGGCAGCAAAGTATCTGACTAGTTACAAGTAGAGCAGCAATTTGGTGGGACAGGGGTTGGGGGAAATCTATCCATTGCAATAGGTACCTTAACCAAACTTATTTCTTTCTTTCTAACTACAGAAAAAGCAGACCCCCCCACCCTCCCGCCAACACTCAAACATACATGGGGGTGTAAAGGAAAATGTGACCGAACGATCTACTAAACACTTTGTCTGGGGTCCACACTAGTAATGAAATGAAGCTAGCCCAGGTTTTTCTGCTGAGTGATGACATGGAATTTTCATTTTTCCTGGCACAGTGTCATACATCTGTACAGTAGATGATTCCGGGGTGCAATGCTATGGCATGGTTTCCTTAGCACAGTTGGGGGAAAAAATCCCTTCCCATTATGGTCTGAAAAAGCCATGCTAGATTCATGGCTGTTTCTAGCACCCAGTTACCTCATGGATAGGATTTAATTTCTCTTTTTCACTGGTAGAGTGGCCAATGAAAACCTATGGTCCCGATGAATGACATTCTAACTAGGGCGAAAACCTATGGTCCCGATGAATGACATTCTAACTAGGGCTGCTTTAAAAAAAAGTGGTATTTTATCTGAAAAAAAAATTTTTCCACACAAAAGTGAATTGAAAATAGTTGTTTCCCCTAAAAGACTGAGCAGCTCCAAGAATAGCAGAAAAATACAGAAATGGAAACTAGCCGTACAGAATAGAAGGAAATCAAGACCCAACAACCTGGCTCTTCTAAAGTTAAACTAATAATGGTTCATGTTTTTTCTTGTTCCATGACTTATTTTATACAGCATTAGCAAATCAAATGGCAAGACAGATTTTCCAAGGACACATAAATGGGAGCCAAAAAAAAGTGTGCTTTTAAATTGTTACAGGAGAGAAGTACCTTGGATATATTTGGCTAAGTGAATAAAATATTATCTGGACAACTCTCCACTTTTGCAGATATCTTCCTCAGCTTTTCTGTTAGGAATTTTGGAGGGAAGGAACATCCCATATTGCAGTTCCCAGCAGTGACTGTCAGCTGGTTATAGGACAAGCAACACACAGTGTTACACTGAGAGAATCAGTCCCTACCTACCAGACAGATGCCTTTTGGATAAGGAAGTCTAGGCAAGGGGAAAAAGAGAGGCTGTCACCTCACCTTGGCTCTCCCCAACTCAGAGGACAGAAGCCACGGTGATGTATTTGTGAAATGGGTCAAGATGTGCAGGGGAGAAAGGGCAGTCAGTCATCTTCCATCAGCCACAATTCCAGCAACATTCACTGCCTGGTCTCTTGGTGCAGAAAAAGCAGATTTTTCCCTTCAGGCTTCTTTTCTTGTTTCTCCACCATACTGGAACTAAGAAGCAGCATACAAGGCAATGTGCTGCTGGAAGCCAAGAATTAAGTGGTCCAAGCCCCATAAGCTCAATGTCTGGCACCGATCCAGCCAAATTAAAGCCTAGTTGTACCAGAAATTTAAAATTTTTAGTTTGTTTTAGTGAAAAGAAAAACAAATACTTTTCAACCTAGAATAAGATCTATCTACCCTGCCTGCAGCTGTGGATATAGAACAAAACTAGACAGCTCTTCAACAAGATAGGCATATTCCTGAACCAGCAATTGACAGGTCTGAGTCTGCCCCACAGGCTGCAAGCAGGCAGAAGACTCACTGCAGCTTTACTATGCTGAATTTTTATTGAATTTTTTATTTTTATTAAATCTATATTTATTTGTACAATCATTCCCTCTTTTCCCTGTACTTAACTGCTCTATTAAAAGAAACCATTATTAGTTATTTTAGGTAGAGTGGTATCTCTCCCTATTCTTAGGAGATTGCCTGAACTTCCTCTTTTGTAACTTTCCCAAATGAAAATGATTTGGGATGAAATTTTCCATGTCTGTTTCAGGCTGAATTTTTTTGGAAAGTTTCAGCTAAAATGGTTCAACAGTTTGTGAAAACAAGTTTAGGAAAAAATATGTTTTGCCCATGTTTTTTTTTTTTTTTTTTTTTTTTTAAAGTCTTATAACCATTTCGCTGAGAAATCCTACAATGTCCACGTTTTGGAGCGGGGACTTGATATTTGGCAGGAAGGTCACACTAGTGTTGCATGGTGGTGCCTTTTGCTATCCACATGACAACTCAGCCAAATTTCAAACCTCCAAAAAATAAATTGCAGTTGGTAATGCTCCTTAAAGATTCAGAGTTTTGCAGTTAAAATTCTCCTAAGAGTCCATCTGTGCAAACATGAGCCAGCTCAAGAGTAAGGACTTTCTCTGCAATTGCTGCTCCTGGGAATTACTTATGAGGTCTGCATAAAAAAAATGTAGATGCTGCTGGAAGCCAAGAATGAAGTGGCCAAGCATTGTAAAGTCAAGCACTCAGAAGATAAGATGTGTCAGTTTTATGACTATACATCTGCAACCTAAATTCACCCCCCTTGCGCCTATGTGTTATGATAGTCCAAGTACATGATCATACACTACTTTTCCTAAGAACCCTGCCTAATTCAGTGAACAGGTAGTTATGTAACCAAGATCCCATCTGCCCTGAACTAATAGTATGAACTGAGCCATACAAGGTAAGAGATGCTTAAGTTCCAAAGCCCTGGCCATTTTATGACATCTGTATTATTTGGCAGACTATTATTGTAATCAGTTGTTTTAGTTTGTTTTTAGTGCTTGAGAAAATGATCTGCTTCAGAGACTAGCACCTTAACCAGTTATAAATCTAAACAAACAGCCAGATCTTTTGAAATGGATGGGAATATAGGGCATGAAAAATGAGATCACAGAACACTATACAAAAGTTTCATTAAGGTAATATTAAGACGGTAGGTGCACCTCTGTGACTTGTAGTGATTCTTTCAAGAACATTAGGTTCAAACAAAAAAAAAGGGAGTAGAAAACAGGGAATTCAGAGCTAAGGGTCAATCCACCAGAAACTAAGCTTCTGAAGTTCTGAAAAGTCAGTTTATCTCAGTTTTGCCCCAAAGAGCTGCCATCTGATCAGTGTCTTACAAAACCAAAAACCACCCCTTCCCACCAAAACATACTGGGTATATGCACCACAAAAATATACAACAGTAATAGCAGCCGAAAATAGACGGGATCTTGAGTAACAGAAGCAAGTTCTCACAAGCTACTTTTGGGCGACTGGCAGTATATTGGTCCCTTACCAATTTGATGCCCCATGTGACCTTGCTATCAAATGGTCTCAAAAGCTGGCTTTGTAACAACCACATATCACAGGACTGTATCTGGCTAAAGATGTGTTCACTTCTTGTACTAACTGACTGAAGCAAGAAGTGATGGCAAGACAGGAATTAATATCAGGAATTGTGATTAAGTTTTTTTAAAAGATGTTGAACGTAAATCTTTTAAGAAGTTCATGAATATAAATTGTTGGAATTTCCCAACATTAGTAAAAGTTTTGCTTTGTTAACTAATGGATAGTGGTGAATATAGTCACTGTACCAATGGAAAAAAAAATCACTTCTTTTGCATTGTTAATCATCCAGTTGTATTGAAATTAAATAAAGGTGGGGAGGGAAAAAACAAGATTAAGATCACTGGCCAATCAAAAGGAATTATTTCATTAGCTAATGACATCACCATTCTCTCACAGCTATGTATAAAAGAGGTAATTAAATGGGCAGGCCGATCTGTTTCTAATCTTTAGCAATCAGCTCACTGACTCTGCTGTGGCTCACAATAAACGCACACTATCATCTCTCCCATGTTCAAAATCCCACCCACCTCTCCAACATCTGCCTCATTTCCCTAATACCTCTAAACTCACTGCACATGTTGTTTTTCCAGTCTCCAATTCCATCCAAGACCTGCTCTAATCTGGTTTCCACCCCTTGCATTCCACTGAAAAGTTTTGAACTATCTCTTTCTTGATAAAGATGAGGACTACTGCATGATCCTCATTGACTCGTTAGCCACCTTTGACACAGATGACCATGGTATTCTTCTTGAAATCTTGTCCTCCTCTGTTTCTGTGACTATCCTCTAATTCTCTAATTGCTCCTTCTGTGTCCTCTTTGGAGGGTCCATTTCAACCCCCTTCCAACTTTCAGGGAGCTGGGAAAAGAGTTACACAAAGTTTTGTCCTTGATCCCTTTCTCTTTTCCTTTTACACCATATCACTGTGTATTCAAATCAGCAAACACAAATTCAACTACCAACTCTGTATAGAAGAACCTCAGTTCTACATCTCCATGCCAGACCTGTCGTCTTCTATCAAAATTAAAACCTTGGCCCACATCTGACACTGACACACACTCCTAATTCCTCGTGGATGTCTAGTCAACAGGTCAACCTCAATAGAACTAAAATCAGAGCTCTTAATCCCTAAATCATCCCACAGTCCTTTTCCCACCTGCTCTTTTGAAATTTGGAGCTCAGCTCAACTCAAAACTCTCTGTAGGGCCTCACATCTAGGTTATGTCTTGTTGCCAATTCTTTCTGCATAACATATCTACAATACAGCCTCTTAGACATTCACACCACTAAACATCTCTTGCCCAAACTCTCATCATCTCAGATCTTTAATTCCTGCAACCTTCTTTTCTCTGGCCTTGACAAATACAATCCACATCCGTTCAGAACGCAGCTGCAAAGATCATTTTCCTAGCTGTCACTTGGACTATACCAGCCCTTCACTGGTGTCTCCTTTCTTACATCAAAAGTGAAGAGAGTCAACTTATGCTTAAAGCTCTTCACAGCCTAACCCAAGCCTACCTATCAGTTTTCATTCATTACAAAGACGTCAGCTCCCACCTACAAATCAACCATCCTCCATCAGTCACTTGTTATATTTTCAAATGAGCACCTTTGTGCTTTTTCTCATGTTTCCCCACTGACAAGAGGCACTCATAACTACGCACAAAGCACTTTATCCTTCTTCAAAATCTCTCCTTCAAACCCTCCTTTGCCATTCCTACAAAAAACAGAAAAATGGTAGGCTTCTGATGTACAAAAAGACCTCTACATATGTTGACCAAGAGTGTTTCATTGTTTCTTATATTTTCCTGCCAGTATCTGTTGTCTCTTGTCTTATACTTAAGACTATAAGCTCTTTGGAGCCAGAACCATCTCAGTTGTGTGTTTGTACAGCAACCAGAGGTGGCCTTTGGCTATTAGGGGCCCTAGGCGAAGGCCCTTTGTGGGGCCCCCTATAGGCCCACTGGGGCCCTCCTCTCTGGCCCTGTTCCCCCTTCCCCCGGCCTCCCCTCGCTGCCCTGCCCCCCCCCCCAGCCCTAGGGTCTGTGGGATACCAGGAACATACACGGGGGCCATGAACCTGCTTTGGTAACTGGCAGTACACCCCCTCCATTCACTGTCTAAGATGCATATTTGGCCCCTTTTACCATATTATCAGAGCATCTCACAGTCTTTAATGCATTTATCCTCAACTTTCCTGTGAGGTAGGGAAATGCTGTAATCCCCATTTGACATATAGGGAACTGAGGTACAGAGAGACTAAGTCACTTGACCATGATCATACTAGAAATGTGTGGCACAACAGATAACTGAACCCAGGATTCTCATGTCCCAGGCTCTGCCCTGGAGCACAGATCCACAGGAGCAGGAATTACCACGTGGCTGCACAGCTCTCAGGGAATCCACAGTGGGGAAAAGTTTACACAGTCTGGAGCTGTGTTATCTTTCCAGCTAACTTCCGTAGAACTTGGGTAAGAGTGGTCAAGCAGATCCAGGCTCCTTGGATGGGAACATGGTGGTGACTGAGCGATGGTGTCATGAAACAAGAGTCCCTCTTCTACGTGAAGGATGGGAGAAGCCAGGGCAGCCCTCCTGATTTAAGATGGACACGCTGTTTTTCTATCATTTGTCCTTAGTTCGTCTGGTACTAAGACAAAACGACATGTGATTTTGTCTACCCTTTTGAAGAATATTCTGCCCCTATTGGCATGACCTCACCTGCTCCGTGCATGACAGGTAATGTTGGTAAGGGTTGGCATTCTCTGTGTGGTATGGCCTCAGATACAGTATTGAAATCAACGGGTGTTTTCCACATTGAGAGTGGAGGAGACCATTTACATGTCAGAAAACCGAAAGGACACAATCCTGGTTTGTTTGGGTTTTTTTGGTTTTTTTTTTTAAGCCACAGGGACAAAAAAGTAAGAAAGTCAAAATAAATGAAGTGCAAAGAGGAGCAATTACTGGCAAAAATGCAGCCAGGGGAGTGTTTTCATCTATCAGGTTTCCTGAATCATGATCACCTTCCATTTTTAAATCAGAAAAGCTGCTAAGGAAAGCAAGTTGCCACACAATGACTGATATTTAGCAACAGGAAATACCTAGAAATGTTCATCTTCAAAGAGTTTACAAATATTAGTCAGGTACTTGGTAGCTAGGTCAAGTATTTCTTGTCCCATTTTTCATTGATGGGGCATCTGGAGATGAGATCTTGCTCCAGGGCAGAGATTGTGTAAGAATCAAGAGCAAGGTCGAATCTAGACTGAAGAGGAGTGTCTGAAGAGAGTGGATACTTTTTCTTCTTAAAAAAGAATATTAGCTTATCAGGTTTTAAACAACACTAAGCATTGTAGCGTGGAGGCATGGCTTCCTTGGAGAGTGACAGAGAAAGCACTCTACCTGTTCCCTAGTGGGCAAAGTCAGAACAGCCATGCCTACCCAGCTGGAAGTAGAGTGGTGGGACATGAAGTATAAAGGGAGGTCTAGGTCCAGTTAGCGCTGATTGCGCTGCTGCCTGTGAGTTGGAGCCCTTATATTCGTTAAGCAGAGTCCTGGGGCACTTTTAAAGACTAACAGATTTATTTCTCGCATGAGCTTTCATGGGAAAAAATCCCTCTTTGTCAGACGCTTGGAAGAATTTTTCTGCAATAGACTAACTCGGCTACCCCTTTGGAACTTATACTGCTTGTGAACTAGTCTTTGCCTGCTCAAGGGCCAAAGCTCCTAGACTATGTCTACACTGGCAAGTTAGTTTGAATTAAGGAGGCTTAATTCAAACTAACTAAAGCCATGGCTACACTAGGCTTTAGTTAGTTCGAATTAAGGGCTTTCTTAATTTGAACTAATAAGTTCGAATAGGGTATTCGAACTAAAGGGTTAATTCGAACTAACCAGTTTGAATTAACCAATGTGGCCATGTTAATTCGAACTAATTTCTTAGTTCGAATTAACCGGCCATTGAAATGAATGGGGATCACTAATTCGAACTAAGCAAGTGCTTGCTTAGTTCGAACTAACATTCCAGTGTGGCTATGCTTAATTCGATAATAAGTAGCTTAATTCGATAATAAGTAGCTTAATTCAAACTAACTAAAATTACTGTAGTTCGAATTAGTTAGTTCGAACTAATTCGAACTAATTTTAGCAAGTGTAGACATAGCCCTAGACTGTTTTTCTAGAACTGCCTTGCCTGGGGTCTGGGACTATACACTGAAGGAGACTCCCCCTCTATCCTGAATCAGAGGGCCCAAACCTGTAGAAAATAATTGAAACTCCATCCCACCTATTGGCCTGTGCCAGGTAGCCTGCTTGTCTGCCCCTCCCTGCCTAGAGGGGCTTGAAGGTTGCTAATTCCCCTTACAGTTACAGACACATGGAAGCAATGGGACATGGCCTCCTCGGAGAGTGACAGGGAGGGATGGCCGCATACTCCTACAGTATCTACAGAAGAGGAGGTTTAAAACACATCTTCCCCTAGGATTGACCATAAAGCAGATGCTTAACATTTCATTGGCCAACATGCTCACAATTCTACACACAGAAGTTGCAGAGTTTAAACTTACATTGATTTTTAAAGAATTTCTCTAAAAACGGTTGTAAATCCCTCCCTGGGCACTGCTAGTCTGGTTTAAACCTGCATTTGTTTATCTTGTTCCTTCAGATTATACCTTTTGTTAGACCAGTGCAATTCTGTGTGTAGGTCAGGCTATAATGTAGACCAGGCCTAAAATTCAGGAATTTCTGGTTCCTACTATTGTGCTCACACCAAAATGTCAGGTGTCATAAAAAATATAAATAGCCTTGGGTGTAGGGGAGGGAGGGAGGAAGCTGGATGAGGTGGAACCTACTTGAAGGGCAAACTCCCAAGCTTTAGAAGCAGGCTGGCTGATTTGACTTTAATTTTCTTTTTAATTTATTTAAAAATTTATGCTCCACCTGTGGTGATACAGTCACTATACTGAAAGAATTTGAAAGATGGGTTAGGGGAAGAGTCTCCCCAACAGGACAAAAAACTTCAAACACCCAACAAAGCAGTCTTTAGCCATGATTGTCCTTCTCCAGTCCATTTCTCCAAAGAGAACCAGACAAGTAAAAGAAATCCAATTTCTCCTCACTCCCTCCCGCAAAAGACCAACACACCTAAGGTTTTTCTTAATATTTGCTCAAGCGGGGCCAGATCTTCAGCTTGTGTAAATAAGTCTGGTTCCATTAAAAATTAAGTAGTGACACCAATTTATGCGAATTGAGGATCTGCCGCCCCTAGCTATTGTGACATCCGGCATGGAGATGCACAAACAATATCATAACTAAATTATTTAGAAGCATGTGTGTGTGTATTAGACAGAGTGCCACCTCACAAAGATAGAGAAGGAGACAGAAAGACTTAACAGGGGCTTGGAAAATGTAGGAGGCATCTCTAGCCTGAAGAATAAGCCTACTAGCCTACCAGCCAAAGGGAACAGAAGTTACACCATCTCACCCTCCTCAAAAGCTGTAACACTGCAACTGAAAAGGCCCCATTCTGTTTATTCTGTACTATATTCAATTCTATTTAACAAATGTTTTTAAAAATGCAACTGCCTACTAGGGATTATCAGATAAATATTTGAGGGCATGAAAGGCTCTAGAACAAGAGGGGAAACAGAATGGACAGACAGGAGAAACAGTGAAAAAGAAACAGATTACAAGCATTGTCCACACAGTAACCACACCTGGAAAGGCTTTTTCTAAACTTTTCAGGTATACAAATTGTAGTTGTTACTTTGCAAGAATTGATGAAAATCCTCAGATTTTTTTTAAAAGCTTGGTATCACTTTAAATAGGGATCTCTGTGAAAGAGAAGTGTTGCAAATTAATCAATTACTCATACCATGTTAGGTCACACACCTAATTCTGGGCTCTAATTTCCCCAACTGAAAAACCTGTATGTATGCAAGAATCTTTCCATTTCCTCCGGCGATAGAGAGCAGGTTTTGTCACTGCTCAGCACACCTCTCAGGTGACACAGAGGGGTTACATCAGCAGTTAAGGATGCTACTAATGGAGGAGAAATGACATTACAAGTGCTACAGAGAAGAAAAGGCAGAGAAATAAAGTGTAAGGAAAATCCCAATCTCTTTCCACCCTATTGTGACTGGTAATTCTTGCATTAGAAAAAAAAGGGGAGGAAGGGCATTTTGTTTTGTTTTAAAGGGCTTTAAAGTCCATTTGAATGATTTTTTTTTAAAAAAAAACAAACCTCTGCGGTTAACCTGCACAAGAACTAGGAGTTGGTTTCAAAAGGTTTCGAGTCTTGTTTCATTATGATATATAAAAGACAGCCTGAAATACTGTATGTTTTCTCCATTAAATTCATGTTTTATCTATCCTGATTTTCTGGAAGACTATGGATAACATTAGAGGCTTTTGATGCCACAAATACCAACCATCCCATTAATTGAGAGAAGTGACTTTTTACTCAGACTGTTTTAAAGCAAGGGTTTGTTTTGCACTATTTAACTCGTGTGACTAACAAATAGTTGGAAGGAAAACACGTGTATTAAAACTCCAGCTCTTCCATTTGTTCAGTTCAGAATGATAGGACTCCCAAGCCATATCTCTGGGTCTTCCAGCTGAGATCATCAGCAAAAAACATACTAACTTTTAGTAGTAAAGTGGCAAAAGGAGGGAGGAGAGGAAAGAAAACACACACACACACACACACACACACACACACACACACACACA
>ML685821.1:14359669-14410212 GCA_007922175.1 Pelusios castaneus
GGGAGAAAATCCCACTTCGTCAGACGCTTTGACGAAGTGGGATTTTCTCCCACGAAAGCTCATGCGATTAATAAATCTGTTAGTCTTTAAAAGTGCCACAAGACTCTTTTGTCTTTCTACAATAGACTAACACGGCTACCCCTTTGGAATTTGACTAATCCTTTAAGGATTTCACCATAGTTCAAAATACCCTAAATGCCACTTTTCTGGCAAAGCTGAGTTCTGCAAGAAAACTTGGTATTTTTTAAAATTCTCCAAATGAACACTGGGTCTCTGAACTAATGCTTGCTAACAATGTCATCATACCCAGCTATTTTTATGAGGCTGTCTTTTAGCAGCACCTAAAAGCAAACAATCCCAAACAATATAACCCAGAGATTTCTTACTAGAACAAGGCTTGGAACTAGCTCCCAGATGAGCATCAGTGATAGAATTTCACCACACACACACCCTCTTCACCCCATCATTTCCTTCTCTACAACGTTTTAAATATAGGCTAAACATGAGCCCTAAAATCCAATGATACAAAAAACAAAAAAAACCCTTATTTTGTGCAAAATCTTGAATATTTGTGCCACATCTGGATTAGAATGTGGTTAGTTATTCAATGGCAGAGAGAAAAAACCATTCTAAATACTGCATCCCTCAAAGGTTTGAGTTAAAGGACAGAGATGTTCTCATTTAGCAAGGCAGACATTTCATATTCACCTAAGTCAGATGTTTCCATACAGGCTGTTTGGACAAAAATAGCTAACCATGCTTCCTGACACTACATCATTAAATACACTTACACTGTGTCATTAAATAAAGCCTACAAAGGACTTGCCATTAACTATTTTGTTCCTTTAAAGGAAGAACTCATTAATAGCTCATAACATTGTTAGAGATAAACAAAACCCCTGAACTTCCCCTCTGACAGGCTGCTCCCCAGATCCAGTCTGGTGTGCCGCAATGACCCCTCGCACCCCACTCCTGTACCCCAATTCACCCCACCCTGCCAGGTGACCACGCACTCCTGAGTCAGTCCACACCAGCCACCAGCGTATAATTGGTCCCAGGCAGTGGGTGTAAATCCACTAGCCACACAGGCGTCAGTCTCCAAGTGAGCACCCACAGCCTCAGGTACTACACCGGGAGCCACTGTCTTACTACACCGGCACCCACCCCTGGTCTCAAGTCTGACCACTTAACAAAGAAGTGGATCATGCCCAGCCTTCCACATCCACATCCTCTAAAGACCACACAACTTTAGATAAAACAAATACTAGTTTATTGATCAGAGTACGATTTGAAGTTTGAAAGTGGCCAATCAAGGCAGAATCATACTATAAATGAGTCAGGAATGACCCCTATCAAATAAAAGGTATAAACCGCATACTAATCTAACATCTCTACCTAAACTGACCTCATAGTCCAAGATTATGCGCAAGGTGTTTGGCTGTTTGGTTTCACAGCCATTCTCTGCCTTTTACGAGCTAGGGTCCAGATCTTGCTTGAAGTTGGAGGAAGCTGCAAGATAGAGTTTCTCAGGCAAAAGCCTGCAGCTTCTTTCCTCAAACCATCTGTATCTTTGTTTTTACAAACTCCTGACAGTTCCTCCCCCTCTGTGCTGCTGTGTGATTCTCTTTACTTCTACCTGAATCAGGGAAGGCATTTGCGTTCCCTTTGTCATGTAATCCTCTAGCCTCCATGCTCGAGATAGTCGATAGTCTGAACCCTGTAACATGCTCCAAATCTGTACACACATGTTGCTGTAAGAAACATGGTACCATGGTAATTATGTAGAATATGTTAAGAGCACTCACAGGGCCAATTTATTATCAAATCACACAATTACATTGCAAAAGTGGACAGAAAAGTTACACAGATCATACCCTAGGGGTACATGGATGTGTATCCCGTGACATCCCCATTGCTTTTTTGTAGGTTTCATCTCAACCAAAGCTGCAGTAGAATGTCACTGCGCATTTCCTCATACCACAACAGGTCATACCTGTACTGTGCTGTCAAGTCACCCCACAACAGTTCACAGGGTAAATGATTTAAGGGCTGCTCAAGTCTTTCACCCAAAAAAAAGCAGCAGCAGCTGCCACTGGAATATGTTGTTTTAGACCCAAAACGTGTCTCTCACTGAATCGGTGAAATGGCAAGAAAAGAATTCTGTGTGCCTGATATTGTACAGTATGATTAGCTGCATTACCATTTGTCCTCTGCTATTCTTGATCTGATCTTTGGACTCTTATCTGGAACTCACAATACATTAAGCCCAGTGTTATCACAAAGACATCTACATTTTCTCTGAAGTATTTTTCCCTTGTTCAGCAATAAGCAAAGCTTTATGGCTCTGTCTACACTTACTAAAATTAATTCGAATTAGTTAGTTCGCACTAACTTAATTCGAACTAGAAAAAAATAGTTCGAACTAAGCAAGTGCCATAAATTAGCGATCTCCATTGATTTCAATGGGCTGGTTAGTTCGAACTAAGAAATTAGTTGAAACTAACATGGCCACATTGGTTAATTTGAACTAACTAGTTCAAATTAACCCTTACTTCTAATACCCTATTCGAACTAACTAAAGCCTAGTATAGCCATGGCTTTAGTTAGTTCGAATTAAGCCTCCTTAATTTGCCAGTGTAGACATAGCCTATGAGTTGCATGAAAAGGGAGTGGATTTGTTTTGTTTTCTTAAACTGAGTTCATGTTTACACTACTTGCTCTATACATTTTATTTGTAAGACGCCTTCTTCAATTTTAATGCCACTCTTCCAATGAGGGCAATTAATGCACTGATGAGGAACACACCTACTATATCGAAGGAGGATTTTGGAGGGAGGACGACTAGAGAGGGCACAAGTCTGATATAACTCTTTTCTCCAAACTATTTTGGTAATGAGACAAAAGACTGAGTGCCTTTAAAAACAGATTCCATGTCATTACAAAACCCAAAACAGATAATGAATGTGGTGCTCTTCTCTTAAAAAATATTCTGGAAGATACCACATGTTTTTGAACTCTGTTGTCATCACAAGAAAAGGTGATTGTTCCAGGCAAAATGTTAAAGTGTTCCGGGTCCTAAGAAAAAAGCAAAAAGGCAGTACAATGATTGAGCAGGTTTAACTATGTACCCACCAACATGTGAGCGACACAATGAAGTGAACTGATATTTCTGGGGAGTGAAGGCTGTTCTTGGCCTGGCTCCTCTTTAAATAACAAAGCAAACACTGAGCCTGGAAGACCAAAATCCGTGGAAGACCAAAATCCATGAATGGAAGCTAAGTCCAGCAGGCTCCTAAATATCAATAGAGATGACTACATTTAGGCTGTTTTAAAACTCTTGGCCCTAATATACTCTGTACATTTTAACTATTTTAAACAAGAGTAATAGGAGAATACCAGGATACTGTCGTTTCACTGGCTACGGTCTTCTGAACTACATTTATTTGCCTTTGGGAAGCATCTCCTCCTAATTTACTTGTCTGTTGGTTGCTATGTTCTGGTCTAAGGTAGGGTAGAAACGTGAACCAAACGTAACTTTTTAAATCAAGAGTAGCTGCAGATAGTCTTCCTTTTAGCAACTCGTTGCATTAAATTCAAAGATGGAATGAGGATGACTAAGGCATTAGTAAAGCACATCTAATTTTTATAGAAACCATTTCTAGCTAGCTGATGTTTCTTCATAAAAATTGAATTAGAGTGCAATTTAGATTTTATATAGGGCCTTTCATGTATTCCAAATAGCATTACACTACTAACCTGAAAACTAATAGCATGGTTGATATTTAGGCAAACCATGGAAGTCGTAAAATGTTCCTAAATAGTTCTCACACTCACTCTTCTGAATTAGAAACTGTTTCAATGAGGGAAGACAGCATGTTAGTCAAAGCAGTTTTTATCCTAGTGTCAGAATGAATTATGGGGATCATCAGCTTCCTACTTACAGACCCTAAGAGGCATGCAGGACCTTAATATCTCATTTGAAATGTGGCACTAAAGTTGCTCCCAATGCCACCCCTCCCTTCTGCGTACTACGCAATAATATCCTCATTGGGTGGAAACCCAAATACTGGCATGAGACAGGAGCCTTTCAAACAAGGAGTAAATTATACAGATCAGTCCATCAACAACCTGCAACACTATTAACAGTAGGATGTTTCATATTCCAGTAATTAATAGTGATTCATCCTTAAACAAGCCTTAGTATAAAACTAAGGAAAAGAGAAGAAAAATGAAATACAGAATCAACTTTATCTGGAGTAACGAGTAGAGGGAAAGCACCTACAAATTCTCTCCTATTTTGAGAGCAGCATTTATGCTATCCATGCAGAGCTAAAGCCTTTTAATCCAGCAGGCTGAATACATACTAGTCATTCAAACCCAAGAATGTGTGCATAAAAGGAATTTCATTCAATTAGTCTCTGTTGTCCTCTTCATTTTATGCTCTCTGCAAAAATTCTCAGTCACATGTTGCTACCATTTAGCACTCAGGTCAATCATTTTGCTTCCCCTCACCACTAAATACTATTAAAACATTGAAGACAAATATGCAAGGGTATTTAAATGAAAGACGGTATGCGCAGAAACCCATTAGTCTATAATTTAGTCATTAAACAGTTTGCACAGAGCAAAATGAAGTACAGTATAGTGAAACTAATAGTTTGAGCTCAACATGAGAGACCTTGTTGATTAATTTAGGACTGAAATTTGAACAGTTAAAACTTAGTTATTTTATGGAGAATGTCTTTCATATTCTCATTTTTGTAGGTTATCACTGTCATTTTAAATGAGATTTGTTGAGGGAAATCAACAGGATGCATTTTATACTATTATTACATCAAGAAAAATTAAAGCTTATATGAGAGGGGACGGAACACAAACAGATCAGTATTTATTAAATGTAAAAAAATCAGAACAAGTCTTTTAAACATTAAATAGTTGATGATCCTATTATGTAAATTTTCTAATATTGTGACCGAAGGGAGATGTTTAAAAAGTTTACTGAAGTTTACTCATGTGATGTAAAGACAAGGAAATTCTTAGTTAAACCTGTACCCTTATTTAAGTTAAAGCAACCTGCTCACCAATTAAGCTGGCATACTTATGGACCATAAATGCTAACTAATGATTCAGCTGTTTCACACAGAGCAAGAGAAGAAAAATCGAAAAGAACTTCAGTGTGTAGGATTGGGAAATGGGAGGGAAGATAACAAAAATAAGAAAAGATCATTCTCCATAACCCACTGCATCTCAGAAATTTAAAAAGATATAACAACATAGTGTAATGTTATAGTAAACCCTCTAGCACCAATAGCAATATTCTTTCATGCTCTTTTCCCTCCTTCTCTAGCTTGCCCAATTATTTCACTTAGTTTCTGATTCTGCAAGAGCATTTCATAGGGACACAAAAATGGAAAAAAGCCAATCTTCTTGGAGCTAGTTCTGAGTAGGTCAGTCTTGGCTCAGTAGCAGACCGCAGAGTGCAGCAGGAGACACAGGGCATGCCCCTGCTCTTCCCCCATGTGCCGAACTGCTTCTGGCACTGAGGTAACAAAAGTCACTTACTGGTGGCCAACAAGGTCACCACTAGAAACGTCGGCAGCTGCCAACAAGCCCTATCTCTAAGCAAACTAAGAAATGTTCTGAGTAAACTGCAGAAATTTAGAAAAGACAGAGCCAAACTTTCCGTTAAAATGCATGTGTCTGGTTTCTTCAGACATTCAGACAAGGTACTAGACAGTCCAGAAGACAGAAAACTTCTACCCAGAGACACAGCAAGGTCAGCAGTGGTGGGAATATCCCTATCCCAGCAAGGTGCTTCAACTGAGAACAATCTTTTAGTAGTGAGGGCAGTTCAGATTCCAGGCCTGTTTAACCACTCTGTGGCACCTGTTGTATCTGGGTAGACCTCTACTGAAATTAATAGAGCTACACTATCATATAACAGAACAGAGGATCATATCCTTCAAGTATCTACTAGGACAAGACTGAGACCACTAACTCACAATTCACTGACCTCAGATAGATGGCCATTACCATTCTCGGATGGGTTGAAACCAGAGCCAGACACAAAAGGCTTCATATCAGAGTGTCATCCAATAGCCAGATCTTTTGACCCCAACTTTTGTTCATGCAGGATGACTATGCAGAACCTACATGCTACATGTGTATTGATGGTCATGTAAAATGGATTTACCACTTCCTGATCATCAGTTTACTTAGCGTATTTCTCTTCGTAGAGAATCCAATGCAAAGAAACTTTCTGATATCTGCCTATTCCAGACAAATAACTCTCTATCTCAGATGAATTAAATTCACTCCAGAATTCCTGAGGAGGGAAAAAAGGATCTTCCACTCTACCGTACAGAGGTGTGATACTTTCTAAACAAACCTCTAGAAAACCAGAGGTTTATTATATTTTAGTTTTTTAAATAAGCACACATGGCCAGGCAATACCAACAAAATGGCCACAAGAGAGTTGAAATTGCAGTTTGTGGGATAGAACCCAGGTCTCTTTCCCAGTGTGGAGTAGGAGATAGGGTTTCCAGGTTTTGCCTTTTGTGTCTGAGTGCCATTTAGGGTTGCCAGGGACCTGGAAACCCTAAATTGCACCCAAACCAGAAGTCCAGTTACTGTGGTGTGGGAGAAGATTCTGCGTCATAATCATGCACCAGCCCCTGCTCAGTTGGGGCTGCCTCCTACTTGCAGGCAGGTTACTTGAATGATCCAGCAAGCAAGAAGGCCTTGGGGGAGGAGGTGGAGAAAGGGGTATGGCCTTGGGGGAGGAGATGGAGAAAGGGGTAGGGCCTTGGGGGAGAAGGCAGGTCAGGGCCTCAGGGGTCCACTTACCAGCAATTAGAAAGGTGGAAAACCTAACAGCGGAGGAGGATATGTGCAAATTCTGACCCTGCCTCCACTGGCCCCAGCTCCTCCAACAGAAGAGTACGGAGAAAATTCAGATGCTCTTCTACATGGAATTTCCTGGTTCCAATATGGGCATTTCCACAAAGGCATATAATCTGACCCAATACCATTGTTAGACAAGATGTTTTGCAGGCTTATTTTTAAGTAATCAAAATGTATTACCGGGAGGGGGGCGACTACATTATGTGTCCCCTCTTAGAAGGAGCAACTGCTGATCTGACCTACCTTAAAATCACCTGTTTACTGCCTGCCTAGTACTTATGATTCAAAGGTGACAATCCCACCCCCCTGCCAGGAATTGTCTGCCTCTGAAATGCTGTGAGGCTAGAATCATAGGGTTGGAAGGAACCTCATGAGGTCATCTAGTCCAACCCCCTGCTAAAAGCAGGACCACTCCCACTAAATCAACCCAGCCAGGGTATTGTCTAACCGGACCTTAAATATCTCCAAAGACAGAGATTCCACCACCTCCCTAGGTAACCCATTCCAATGCTTCACCACCCTTGTACTGAGAAAGTTTTTCCTAATATCCAACCTCAACCTCCCCACCTACAACTTGAAACCATTGCTCCTTGTTCTGTCCTCTGTTACTATCGAGAACAGCCTAGCTCCCTTCTCTTTGGAGCACCCCTTCAAGTAATTGCTCCCTTGATTCGATCATTTAAAAATACAATAACTAATTAAACAAGCCACACAAGTTAGTGTACAAGGAAGGTAACACTCAACCAGTACAACTGGTGTGATCTTGGTTCACCCTAGCAACCTCCATGGAAATCTATCATGTTATTTGTTCGCTTGAGACTGTAAGTATTCAGAGAAATGCCTATGATTTCCTATTTGTTTGTACAGCACCAGGAAACTCAACTGCACTATCTAAATAGAATAATGGAGTGAAAATTGGCATCCTGCTCCCCCCACCCCCCCACCCCTGCCACCTCAGTTTCCTTTTGAGCACTACTAGTTATACAATTACAAAATGGAGACTGGACACATCATTAATTGACCACTCTTCTCAGAACGCAGTTTTGGGATGCAAGGGATGGAGCACAGACAGAAAAATAATTTAACAGGCTATCAGGATAAGGACTAGCGCTGCAATGAGTTCTGCCTAGGCAGAGCCCCAGCTCAAAGAGCTCATTTCAGGGTTGGAACCTAACAAGGCAAATAATCCATTTCTTTTGTCATTTGGTAGGGTTTACATGGTACTTGAGGTGGGGAAGCCAGTTCTCATTGTCAGGTCAAAGGAACTGGCCACAGCCAATGGCCATAGCCACAATTTTTAAGCTCATGTCAGAAACTTGCCTTTCTAGCAGAAAGCAAGAAAATTTCATTTGTCCACATCAAGTTTTTGTTAGCTTGGCAACAGGATTATGCCTCACCTGGAGGTACAGGAATCTGAAAATTAGCTGGAATTAGTTTATCTGCTGGAGAGTACGTTATAGACATAGTTGGGTTTCCAGAGATCCAAAAAGGACCCTAAATTAGCAAAACAATCATTTAGAGTGGTCTCAAGAGTGGGAGGGCTGGAGGGGAGGGCATATTCTGCTACTGGTTACACCAGCGTAAACTCAGTAACTTTATTTGGCTCCATTCACCCGGCATACTGCTAGCTTCCACTGGCACAAACCAAAGCAGCGGGTTCTCTCATGGCAGAAAGTCTGTTTGGTGCTGGCATCTGCAAGGGCACATGAAAGATATACCCACAACTCTACCCAAGGGCCTGTGACTGGCAGTGACCACCAAGTGCACTGTGTTGGCTGGGAAGAAGGCCATCAGTGTGCTCAGCAGACTTAGCTTATCCCCAGACAGCTTCAGCCAAAAGGGCACTCCTATAGAAGGTTAATACTACCAAGGTCAAATGCCCCTCCTAGTCATTCCCTGTTATCCAAGAGTGGCCACTTGTAAAATTAAGTCAACTCTGTTAAGTCAACTTAACAAAATCAACTTTAAGCCTACTTAAAGTCGAGCTTGTTAAGTCGACTTAACAGTAGACATAGCCGTCCACACTGGCTTGAAGTCGACTTAAGAAGTCGACATAAGGCTTAAATCGACCTTCAGAGGTGGTGTTATTAAGTTGACTTAAGCTGTTATTAAATGGACTTAAGAAAGCACTTAAATCGACTTAATAAAAGCCCAGTGTGGACACGGCTTTGTGTAGGTTGACTTAAGCGTCCTTAAGTCAACCTACGTTGCCAGTGTAGACACACTCATAATTAGATGATTTTTGTCACTTCCATTTAGATCACTGAAACAGAAAACTGGACGCATCAGAGTCAAAGATATTTATTTTGAGGGGGAAAAAACAACCCTTATCTGGATAAGGGATAAAGTACTCTGGATTTTTAAGACACCTGCACTGTCTTTTTAGACATCTGCACCACCACCATCCCCAAATCCTGCTGCCGTCACCGAGAACTTGCACTTCCATTCTCCTTTACTTGTGTTGCATTTCTTTAAAAACAAACAAACAAAACCAGCGAACACACAAAACACCCAACCTCCTCCCCACCCTATCAGGATATGTGCAAGCACCAAGTAGTAGAAAGCTTACTGCACAGGATATATTAAACCTCTTGCAAATTTCTATTTTTGTATAGAATGTCTGCTACTACCACCAACAAGCATATCTGGTTATTGCATGATCTCTTTGGGAATAGCATATTCTTTAAAACTTTTCTTCAGTTTCAAAAAACAGAAGGAGGAAAAAAAAAAAAAAAAAGAAAAAAAATGTGTATTTTCTTACCCCCAAATACATTTTAAACATACAAACATTCTTCACACTTCATCTCAGGAGCACGCTTTGTGAATGCTCCAATTTCAAGTGAACCAGCAAGGTGAACACTACACAAAGAAATTAATTCTGAAGATTTCTTCACCCTCCCCCCAAAATATACTCATTTAAAATCCAACTTCTGATTGTTCAATTGTGACTTCATAATGTTCTGTGTCCACCCAACTGCATGCTGCCAGGAACAGAAAGACATTCTAAAAGCAAGTAATGCAAGATCACAGAAATCCCAGAGAGAAAACCTGAAAAAGCATCCTTTCAGAGAGAAATGGCTCAAAACGCTTTCTGCAAGTTAAGCATGTGTGTATGTTTATATTATAATGGATATAGAGAGAATGTTTGAGCAAAAATATGCCATAGCTCAAACAGTAAAATATACTAGTGATGATGTCCCTTTTACCTGGAGAGGTGGGGATGATGAAGAGAAAGAGAAGGATGAGAACACACATATATAATCAATTTGTACGGCAATAAGAATAGAAAAACGTATTAAGATTAAGTGTCCATCTTAGATGCAGGCTGCCTAGTGTTGAACCTGAAACCACCACTGTTAGTCAGGTTATGCAATAGACTTGTCAGATACACCTTATTCGGCACATGTTGATGTGTGGAGGTGTTTCCTCCTCTCAGGGCTTCTTAAAACATTCAGAAAAAGATCCCAGGGAGGGATTGAAAAGTAATATAGAACACCAATCAAGCTCTTTTTAAAATCGCTATATTTAAATTTTAAAATGGAACCAGGCTAACATTTCACAGGTAACTTCTTTTGGATATTACGTCAACCCTCCATTTTGTTGGCTTGCTTATTTAAAATGTTTAATGAAATTCAAGGTAGTACTTTCAAAACAGTTTTAAAGTGTTGGATAACACTTTAAAACTTTTTTTTTTTTTTAAATCTTGATTGTTTTAAATTATTCCTAAAAAATTGAAATCATTAATCCAAATGACTCTTTACAAAGTTTGCAGGGGTTGAAAGCACTTATTGTTCATGGAAGCAAAAAACAGACAAACAAGTCAACAAATTCCTCAAACATCTTCTGAAGGTTGTTTTATTTAATACACATTAACAAAACTATGTAACTTTTTGCTTGTTTTTATAAACATGTCTTTTCCCTCCTCAAAGCCCTGCTTTTTCTCTCTCTGTCCCTCTCCTTTAAAATCTGAAGTTTAGGACAGGTGGTTATGTACTTTTTTCAAAGGTGAGTTTAACAAAGCAAAACACATACACATAACCACAAATCGGCATGTCGTGTTTAAGAGAACTGAAAACATTCAACAGTTAAGATCTGGTACTTTTTTTTAAAGTCTAAAAAAAGTGTCTGGTCTGTTCCCCCTTTTTCCCCCATATGGGGGTGGGGGGGTAGGAACTGTCGCCTAGTCAGGGCCAGATAAACAAACTTTGCCATAAACAAAATAGGGAGGAGGAGGGAAATAAAAGGATTGTATGGGAAAATGAGAACAGCACGGAATAGTATTATAACCCCATTACTATTAGCAGTTTCCACCACCTTCCCTCACCCCCAATTCATTTAACTACTATCTCCCTCTGCTCCTAAGGCCTACACATTGAAACACACACACCACCACCAAAAGAACCCAAGTCAAGAAAACTACAGAGCAGAACACGGGGGGAAGAGGCGCAAACCCCGCTGGAGATTTTAAAGATAGCTTGCAAAGAGATCGCATCTCCAGCCCACCCCAGTGTGTTGATGTCCCTATCGCAACGGAGGGAAAGAGAGGGGGTCCTTGTTGGGGAGGGGGGGCTGCCCCTGGAAGCACGGAGAGAACCCCCCAGCCCCTTTTGCCAGCCCCCTCCTTCCTCTACTTTCAACACTTACCCCCTTAGTCCCCCCGTTTGTTTCCTGGATAAGGAATGAAAGTTACCACCAGCCTCCTCGCTGCTGGAGCTGCTGCCAGCCCCAGCTTTCTCTCCTTCCAGCCGCTGGGAAGCTCCAGGCTCCTCTTCTTTCAAACTTTATTCTGATCTATTTAAAGGGGGAAGTGGAGGGGGGGGGGGAGAGGAAACGTTTGTAGATTTTCTCCCCCCCCCCCCCGATCGCTTGAGAAAATGAAGGGGGGAGGAAAAAAAGGCTGCGAAGGGGAAAGAAAGGCTGCGAGGTTTCCCAAAGGAAACACACAATTACTAATAACTAGCTAGAACAAACAGACCCATGGAGGAGGCGAGGGAGAGCGAGAGCGGTGCTGGGCAGTAAACTTCAAGCTGCTGGGATGAGGTCATTGGTGTAAAAATAAAGAGATGGCGTCATTTGAAACCAATCCCAGTGACTGAACTCAGCCTGGGGGAGAGAGGGAAGGGGGGGCAGAGCGAGGAGACAGCAGCCGCCACCTCTGGCAAAGCAGCCCCTGCTCCTCACTCAGCCCCCAACTCTGGCTCCTCTCCCCTCTCAGCACATGCTAATGCTGGGGTCTGGCTTTTTTTCCTCCGAGGAGGGGAGGGGGGCGGGATTCACATTTCTTCCCCTTGGACTCCTGTTTGAATACTTTGTCTCTGAGGCGGCCCCTGGGAGGAGCCTGGACAGCTGCGATACAATGAGGCAGCTATTCAAATGAGTGCCTGCTGCGCGTCTCCCTCCCTGCTTCCCGCCTCCTCTCCTTTCTGTCTCTACCACCTCCTCCTTCTTCCAGTTCTCTCCCTGCCCCTGCCTTCCCCAGGCACCTTGTCCCGCTGTAGTATCCCTAGCTAGGACCTATCTGAATGGGGGACCCAGGTCTCCTTTTCCTTCCCCCTCCCCTATTTATCTAGCCCCTTCGCCATCATCTTCTGCCTCCCCTCTTGCCCTCTCACTCACAGGCCCCAGTTTAAACCTCCTAAGTCTCAGCCCAGGCATGTCTACACCAAACACCATCCCTGGCTGGGCCATGTTTTACCACCAAACACCATCCCCAGCCAGGCCATGTCTACACCAAGCCCCAGGCCATGTCTACACCAAACACCATCCCTGGCTGGGTCATGTTTTACCACCAAACACCATCCCCAGCCAGGCCATGTCTACACCAAGCACCAAGCCCCAGGCCATGTCTACACCAAACACCATCCCTGGCTGGGTCATGTTTTACCACCAAACACCATCCCCAGCCAGGCCATGTCTACACCAAGCACCAAGCCCCTGGCCATGTCTACACCAAGCACCATCTCCAATTGAAATGAACCCTCAACCCAAGCAGGAGCCCTTGTGTTATGTGCTCACAACACCCCTGGAAAGGTCTCCATCATCTTCTGGCACCCCTCTTGCTTGCAGGCCCCAGTTCAAGCCTCCCAAGTCTCAACGGGGCCATGTCTACACCAAGTGCCATCCCTCGGGCCATGTTTTACCACCAAGCACTGTTCCCAATTGAAATGAACCCTCAACCCAAGCAGGAGCCCTTGTATTATACACTTACAACACCCCTGGAAGGCATGGCCGTGGTACTAAACTGATCATACAGACAAGGAACAGAGACAATCAGGGTATGTCTACACTTAAAATGCTGCAGCTCTGCCACGGTAGCGCTTCAGCTGGTGGGAGGGGTTCTCCTGTCCGCACAGGTAATCCATCTCCCAGAGAGGCAGTAGCTAAGTCAATCGGAGAGTTCTGTTGACTTAGCACTGTCTACACTGGGGGTAAGGTTGGTGTAGCTACATCTCTCTGGGGTATGAGAGTCAGCTATACTGAGGTAAGTTCTAAGTGTAGACCAGCCTTAAGTCATTTGCCCCAAGTCACACAGGAAGTCAGTGGTGTAGCAAGGAATTGAGCCCAGTATACCCAAATCCTAAACCAGTGCCTTAACCACTAGACCAGCTTCAAGAGCCCTAGTCTAGTATAACGATGTCATGATGGGACATAAAAATTCCACACCTCTGAGTGATGCGGTTAAACTGACATAACCCCTGGTGTAGGATGTGCTAGGTTGATGGGAGAATTCTCCCATCAACCTAGCTAGTGACTCTTTGGCAGGTGGATTGCTTACATCGATGAGAGAATCCCTCTTGTTGACCTAGGTAGTGTCTTCACTGAAACACAGAATTTTAAATGTAGATAAGCTCCTAGTACAGACAAGGTGATATAGACATTGGTTCAATGATCTTGGAATAAGGTACTACTCAGCATGAACAAGGATCAACCTCTATAAGGGGGAATTAATTACCCCTCCCTTTTCTAGAGAGGTAGCCGTGTTATTCTATGTACAGCAAAAACAATGAGAGTCCTTTGGCACCTTAAAGACTAACAGATTTCTTCGGGCATAAGCTTTTGTGGGATCCAACCCACTTCGTCAGATGGGTTGGAGCCCACGAAAGCTTATGCCCGAAGAAATTTGTTAGTCTTTAAGGTGCTACAGAACTCTCTTTGTTTCCCTCCCTTTTCTGTTCTTTCTTCTCATTTCTTTTTAACTAATTGCATTACTGGGACACAGGTCCTAAAACAAATGCAAAATAACCTCATGGTACACTGCACTCTGTGCTGGATAAATAATACGTAATCATAATTGTCACAATATCACTTCCAGTGACTTTTCAAAATTTGTATCTATCAATTTAAAATATTACTTCAGATTATAAGGAAAATAGAAAAAAGCCACATTGGTAAGTCTCCGAGTCCTTCAACTGACTTCCTAGTTAGGGCACCCTTTTGTCTGCCTGGAGCCCTTTTGACTTCTTTGCAAAATCAGGGCCAATATTATAAGTATTTTTTGTTAAAGAAAAACTCCTTATCTAAAACAACAACGAAAACCTTAAGGAAAAGGAACTGAAATTTGAGCAGAAACATACTTTTTATATCATACAAAGTCAGTCATTATGTATCATCACACCAAAGTCACCCATCAAAGTCACACATCACACATCAAAGTCAATCATTATGCACCATCACACCCCTCCACAAATGCAAAACCTACAGGCTTATCTCTTGTGCTACAATGATCAAAACTCCCACAAGACACCTTTCAAGATCCAAGAGTCCTACACATACCTATCATAACATGCGGTGTACCTCATCCAGTGCACTCAATGTCCTGATACTATCTATGTGGGTGAAACCAGAGAATAACTATGCTTTTGAGTGAACTCATATAGAAAAGACACCAAATCACCCGGGGCAGATACTTTTCACAAAACAACCATTCCATATCTCACCTCTTAGTCTTCATCCTCAAAGGAAACCTGTGTAACAATTTCGAAACACAAGCCTGGGAATTTAAATTCATAGCTCTGCTAAACACCAAAATCGTGGTCTTAATAAAGACACTGAATTTATGACTTATTACAACAACACTAACCCTCCTCCGTCCTATGACAATAGAGAGGTGTGAACTGCTCATTTCACTTTTGAATGGTCTCTTGCAACATAGACTAGATTAGATAAATTTATGGAGAATAGGTATGAGAAAAGATGGTCAGTGACATCACCCCATTCTCTGTGTGTCAGTGGTGTAACGTGTACCAAGGCGGGGGCAGCCCCCCAGGCACTGACCTACAGGAGTGCGCTAGGCTGGCCACCTCAGGCTGGGGTGTGAGTCCAACCCATCTGAGCCTGGAACAGTGGATAAGTGCTGGGCACTGGGGTGGCCCTTCATGATGGGCAGGATGCGCAGGAGGCTGCTCCCACTCCTGCACTCTCCATCCATGTGTAATGAAGGGCCAGTCTGCCTTCCCTCCCCCTAATAGCTGGGCTGAATGGCTGGAGCAGGAGGGGCAGGCCCCAGGTGGCACATAAATGTGGGGAGTGGGCAGGGCAGAGCCAACTCTACATTTGCACCTCCCACCAGACCTCACCCCCCCCCATAGGTACAACGTCCTGCCCTCCAAGGGGCAGTTGGGGGGCAGCACTGGGATCTCTCCTGCCCTGCGCAGGGGGCTGGGTGCACTGGAGACCCATGATATGTCACTGCTGGGTGTTCCTAAGCCACTTACTTTCAGAAGCTAGGACTGGATGACAAGAGCTGGATCACTGTATAATTGCTCTGTTTTGTTCATTTCCTCTGAAGCATCTGGCACTGGCCACTATTGGAAGACAAGACACTGGGCTAGATGGACCATTGGTCTGACTTAATATGGCTGTTTTTATGTTCTTAAAAAGAATTAACATAGTGCTTGATTTAGCTTATACTAAAGCAAGAGCTTTGTAAGGACGAGCAGCAGTTTCTGTTTAAAGGTATACACATCTAAGTATTCTAAAATCCAGTGGTGTAGTGATGCGGGGAGGTAGGGAGGGGGCCAAGGCCTCAGGTACCAGGCTGCAGGGGAGAGCTGGGACAGGAGGACTGCAAGGCATGGGGTGGCACGGGGCGCCCAGTGGAGCATAAATGTGGGATTGGCCCCTGGGCGCCATCGGGCACCAGACACCCTCACTCCGCCACTGCTAAAATCTGCATGCTTACTTGGATTGTTTCAAAACTTTGTTTCATAATCATGCTTCGTAGTGTTAGCAGTCTAACCTTGGGGATCATTTGAGCAAAGTGTTCCAAAATCAAGATCCCTAAAGAACAGAATTTTACAAAAACTACCGGTTCTTATAATGCTTTTTTTGCACACATCTGGGCTCTGATTGTCCCCCAACTGATCTCAGTTGCTTGACATTTATCTCACTAGCACATGCTGCTGCCACTTTGGAAAAGCAATATTGAAAATGATATTGACCATAGAACTTGGCTCTGGGGAACAGCACATGCTAAAACTCATGATCCAGAGAGATTAAATGTACATGTGCAGCAAGACAATATGATGGTTTCCAGGCAGCTTGAATGTTGCTACTATCTGCTTCTGTTAAGGATTTGGTATTTTTACTTTTAAAAAATGTGCCTTGCTCATTTGCACAGCAAATGTAGAAAGGACTCTTACTATTTGCTGAAAGATAACAAGTAACACATACTCTGCACAGATGGAAGAACCATGCAGGCATGTTGCTCCTTTCCACCTGGGGAATTAGCGTAGCAGAGTGCCACCACTGATTAATCAATTAGCACTGATTAACAAGAGGGCAGAGGAAAGACAGGTAAGATAAATGCAGTCCTGTTTTCTGAACAATGTAACTGAGTCAGGGGACTCATGATGATACACAGTCCCCTAACATGAGATGCTTGTAATATTTTAAAATTCTTGTAACTTTTTTGGTGCAGAGCTAGGGAAAATGGAAGTGTCAGAGCAGTAATACTGAGGGTGTGAGGGTTGGGACTGTTCAGGGAAAGGAGGGGATCACTGAGAGTAGGGAATAGTAGGGGTGGGATTTGGGACTGCAGAGAAAGGAATGGGGAATAAAAGGAGAGAAATAAATTGGAATGGGTAGAGAGGGAAAGAGTTTGGAGGGCTCAGGCCAGGGGGCGTGGGATGAGTGGAAGGGGTACCAACGGGTGGTGGCAAGGAAAGTGAGGGGGATTAGGGACACCACCATATGGCCCTCAAAGCTGACCAAGGACATGGAGTGGCAAGATGGGTGGAGTTGGGGAGTGGCTGGGTTCAGAGCTGCAGTGTGTGTTCTGTGTAGCAGGGCTTAAAGCATCAGGGATGTGAGAGTGGACCTTGGAGCAACTGTTGCCATGTGAGGGACTCAGAGCAATGGACATGATGGAGGGAATATTAGAGGAATTGGAGCAATGATGGGGGTTTCTGAGCTCATGGGAGGAAACGGGTTGGAGCAATGAGGGGGTGTGTGGGAAGAGTAGGGTGGAAAGGAAACGGTCAGAGCTGTGCAGAGATGTTGGAAGGGCTTCAGATCTGTTCCTCCCAGCCATCAGGTCCCCTGTGTCCAATCAGTGATAGATACTCCTTTTTTTATGGCCCCAAGTACCATGGTGTCTGAACACTTCATAGTCTTTAGTGTATTGTTCCTCACCTCATTAAGGTGGAAAAGTGCTAATATCTCCATCCGTCAAACAGGAAGTCTGCTGCAGAGCAGGAAACTGAATCCAGGTTTTCCAAGCTCCAGGTCCTAACTACTGGGCCATCCTTCCTCTCATGTCCCTGTGTTGTCTGTCCTCCCACCCCCCACCCCCACTGCAAGAAATGTCCCCACTGACTCCATGCTGCTCCCTGCACAATTTCTGCAGCTTCTCCTTAGCTCCTCAGCCTGTTGTTCCATGTTGACACCTGCCTATCAGCAGGGAGGACCAGCTAAGGAGGGAGAATCCAGCTGTGCCGGACAGGTAGAGATGGGGGAGACATGGAGATGATGCCGAGGCAGTGAAGGGACTAACATGCAGACAGTTCATTCTGTGGCCGGGGCAATCATTGCCGAGGAGCCAGAGGCAGAGGAAGGCAAGAGTTGGACTGTGGTAAATTGTGATGCTGAGAAACTATGTTTTAGAAAAAAAGGAAATTAAATGCCCCAAAACCTTGTTATCACAGATTGCAAGTTGCCCAGTGGTGCCTAGTTATACCAGAACGTGGAGAGTGGCTAAACTTAAACCTCTGAAAACCAGGAAATATAAAGTTAAGTTACATGCCAACCCCACAACACAACTTTAACTCTGCCCTACAATGCCCCTCCTTCCCTCCAATGCACCAGGAACACATATACTGCCTCTCTCCCCTTAAAAATGTTACAGAACACTTTGGGAACAGAGCACTTGAGCGCTATTGGACACATTCTAACTAACACCTCCACTTTGCAAAAGCTAAACTTTGGTTTAGGCCAGGAAAAGTAAACTGGAGCTCCCTATACCTGGCCTATACTCAGACACGGAGCCTACTCCTCGCAAACCAACCCAACTTCATAAATGTTACCCCTCACTC
Organism: Pelusios castaneus; assembly: GCA_007922175.1. Classification (NCBI taxonomy): domain Eukaryota; kingdom Metazoa; phylum Chordata; order Testudines; family Pelomedusidae; genus Pelusios; species Pelusios castaneus. The sequence continues at coordinate 14,378,104 of ML685821.1, forward strand.
TTGCCTAAAGAATTTCTGCTGAGACACTGCCTGCAATACCTATCATCACTAACACCTGGAGACCACAGTCCGATGTGCCATTAGATTGCCAACAAACTCCATGGCAAGAAGATGCCCTTGGTCACCTTGGCAAATCTACAAAACTCAGTGCTGAAATGAAGCATGTTCATTCCCTCAAAGTACATATATACTTCTTGCAATGTCATGTAACATATCTCTCCAGCTCCCCCAACTAATCCTATCACCTTTCCATGCAGCTACACCTAATATAGTGAAGGCACCAGATAAATGTTGGAATTCAAACCCATGGAGCACAATGCAAACAATGACACATTTTTTAGAACTTCCTCCTAGGCACTTTGCATGGCACTCTCCTGAGTGAACTATTCCTAGAGGTTATTGACATCTCCAAGGAGAAGAATTAAGTTGACATTGTGGGGGAGGCATGTCACTTAACTTTATATTTTCTGATTTTCATAGATTGGTATAGTCACTCGCCGCAACCAGGAAGGGCACGAGGCACCACTGGGCAACCTTAACTCTATGTTAACAGTGTTTTGGGACATTTAAAATAATATTAATCTAAAACACGATAACAACTTCTATTTGACAGCATCTATAACACAGCAAGGCTACATCTACACTTAGAAAGTTAAGTTGACTTTGTGAAGTCGACTTAACAAGGTCGACTTTAAGTTGACTTAAAGTTGACCTTATTAAGTTGACTTAACAAATTGGCTACACTTTAAGTCGACTTTGTCAAGTTGACTTTACAGCAGAGATAGCCATTATATTGGCTTTAAGTCGACTTAAGAAAAGCCCAGTGTGGACACGGCTTTGTTTAGGACAATTTAAGTGTCCTTAAATCGACCTAATTTGCCAGTGTAGATGCACCCCAAGAGACAGCCTGTGCACTTAAGAACTTAAAGTCTAAGTGCCTCAATCCTGCAAATGGGTAGGCATATGCATACTTTATTTGCATGAGTAATCCCATTAAAATCAGTAGGATTACTCATGTTAGTAAAATTAAGCATGTAAACGAGTACTTGAAGGATCAGGGCCCAATCTAACACAAGAAACAACATGTAGGTGTGACAAATAACTGAAGGTGGGAGGGAGGATGCAGATGAAGAAATAATATCATGTGATTCTGTAGGTGAACTGTGGGGATTCCTGATGGTTATCTGAGATTTAAAAATAAAATAAAATAAAATCAGCTACTCTGGATGATGAACAGTCAAACCACCATTGATCACCACGGTTTCTTGTCGGTGCAACAGCAGAACTGAGTCTAGAGGAGGCATTTGAAGGTGGAGAGTGTATTAAACATTATGGACAAAGTATGACATAATAAAAAATTCTTCTTAAGAATTGGCAGCTGCAAGTACTTTATGAAAATAAATCTACTGTCATCTGATCAATATATTAATCCCCTGAGAGACATAAGTAAGCTGACCTAAGTCCTGGTGTAGGCAAAAGTAGATTGATGCAATAATTCTTCCATCAGAATAAGACTAATTACTACCTCTGGAGGAGGTAAATTACTACAGTGATGGAAACCTCCCTTCTCTTGTTGTAGCAAGTTTCTGTTCTACAGCAGCACAGCTACTGCAGTGCTTTTAGTGTAAACGTCGCTCCAGATTTACACACAAACAAACAAACACCGAGCTACAGTTCATCCTATAGTGTGGAAAAACAAGGCATGAGTTCTACTGTGGTTTTCATTTGTACACTTTCATTTGTGTGAACTATAACGAAGAGAACATCCAACAATCAGTGTTATGACCTCACAATAAAAACACACTAAAGAAAGGTCATTGTTCTCGCTGGAAAAATTCCTGATTGTGTAAATGCACCAGCAAGAACATTTTCTATTTGGTACCAGACCAATTGCTAATAACAGACAGAAGAGCATGTCAAGAGGACAGGTGTAAATATCACATTACATGGAAAAGAAGCTTGTGAAGACTTTGGAGCCTGGAATTTTTTTTTCTCAGGATGCAAGGCTAACTCATGCCTATTTTAGAAGCATTCAAGAGTTCAAAAATCTAAGGTGGAGGTGGGGTGAAGGACTGACAATTTATTTTTACTCTCTCTTCTCGATTGCCATTCAGATGTTCAGGAACTATTTCACTTGGCTACAAATCTGGGTTGGAAATCTCACAAGAATAGACTTTATTAAGAGATTTTTCAGTACTTCCTGCTTCCAGTTAAGGCTTAGGCAATATATATATGTCAAGAATAGCCTTTCTGGTGGTATACTGGTACTTATATTTTCAGGGCTGATTAGAACAAAAAAGTGCAGAGGTGTTAAAAAATGAAAAACAGTGGAGTACAAAAGTAAATCTTTAAAAATAAAAACCCAGAACTAAAGCTTATAAAAGGTCGGTTTGAGGTTTGGGTGAAAAGAGAGGAAAATGTTCCTAAAGTTAAAGTACAGGACTGGAAGTTAGGAGCCTTATCTTCTATTTCTGGATCTTCCAATTACTTCCCTCCAGTTGCATCTGCTTATCTCAGATCTGAATTTGGCCTCTGACTCTCCAGTCATTAAAAATTGATTTCAGCCCACTGACCTAATCAGGATGACTTCCAGTTAAGAATATGCTGACTAATAACCCTGTGGTTATCAGAAATCCTAATTAAAGTAACCTGAAATCAATTGGGAATGGGGAGTTTCCAAGATGGGGAATTCCAACTGGGGAAAATAACTTTTAAAAGTGTTTACTGGGGACCATGGACTTTAAAAAAATAAGACTTAGTCAGCAGGTGCACCAAGGAATACCCGTATAAGGATAAATCCTGTTTATGTACAAATAAATCGGAATAGTAAAGTAAATACAATTTACTTTGTAAAGTACTAGCAATGTAAATATAGAGTAAATAAAATTTGGCTTCTATCTAAAGTGTAAAAGGAAAAAGAATTGTCTAATGGAAATGGGGAGCTAATTATTAGGTTCAAGTAGGTGCATGCTGAATCATTTCTTATTTTTATAGAAGGAGCTCCAGTCAAAATATATCATTTTCAAGTTCAAAAAAAAGTTCTTTGTTGTAACTGAGTGTGTAACATCAGAGTAGCTGAGTATGGCCTCTTAAATAAGGTTTTATCTAATGGTTTCAGCAGGAGACTGGAGGTCTGGATTCCTGTGTCTATTCTTGCTTTTGACACCAACCCTCTGAGTGATCTTTGACAAGTCATTTACTTGCTTTATGTCTCAGTTTCCCCACTTGAGAATGGAAATCATATTTAGCTACCAAATGTTACAGGAGTGATCACATATATATGTATGATATCCAGGCAAAACCAAAGTTAAGATGGAGTTAATGTGGGTGGTATGTTCCAATAACTAAACAGTAAAAAACACTGCAGGGATGGTGTAATTATCCCCAAGCATTACAAATCAGAAAATTCAGAGTTAAATCTATACATAAATTAAATTCAAACAAGCTAAGATAAGAAAGGCACAGCTAGACAACCTTAGCTCCATAGTAAAATGAGTTGTGCAATAATCATACAATTCTGAATAAGCCATTTTAATGTTTGTGGTTCCAGATTAAATTGATTTTTAAAGACACATTAGATTTTTTTCTCCCATATTTTTTCTTTTGTAGCATCTCTACCGGGTAGTGTAATTCCTAGGTTTTGTTGGATCTATATAATGTCTTGCTGTATTCTGTAATTGGGTCATATAGTGGTGGTAAACTTCATATATATATATATATATATATATATATATATACTCCCTTTAAGGGCCCTGTTTGAGAGATGTAAGGTAGACTTAATCTAAATGATAATCAGGCCCCATAAAATAAGAAGAAACCAAAGTGTGAAATGCTTTCAAAACTAGTAACAAAATGTATATGAAATGTATATGTTATTAGCATATCTAAGGGTACGTCCACACTGGAGTCTTAGGTCGACTTAAGGACAGTTAACAGACCACTGCGTCCACACTGGGCGCTTCCTTAAGTTGACTTAATAACACCACATCTTAAGGTTGACCTAAGGCTTAAGTAGACCTTATTAAGTCAACTTAAGCCTGTGCGGACAGGGGGCAGCCCTTAAATCAACCTAATTGGCCTCCAGGCCCCCTTGCAGAGTTCCTGGCCACTCCTCTGTAGACATAGCACCTGCCAGTGTGGACGCAGGGCTGTGGAGTCTCGAAGTTGACTTAATAAGGTTGACTTTTAGTCAACTTAAAGTTGACCTTGGTTAAGTCAACTTAACAGAGCCTCCAGTGTAGACATATCCAAAATGTATCTGTATATGGTATTAGCATATCTAAAGAATCCCTGGGCCTAATTTTAATATACACTAAAGCACCTTTATACTATTCTGGCAGTATAAAGGGGCTTTAAAAGGGTTATTAAATTATTATATATTCTCTTTCACTTTAAAGGCCCTTTACATGCTGAAATGGTGCAAAAGGGCCTTAATACAAATGGCTCCTTTCCTTAATGTTTTACAACCAGTACTCAGTGTATTGATGTGTTTTAAAATCTAAATAAATTTAACCATGAAACAACAAATTGGTATCTTTACATAAAATGAAGATTATTTTTGTAAGATATTTAGCTGTTCTGAATATTTTAAAGAGGCATTATGCAGCAATTTCAGGCCCCAATCCTGCAAACACTTGTATACGGGCTTAACTTAAGTATGTGAGTATTCCCATTAACTACAGTGGGGCAGCATGTATATTTTAAAACCGTCAGTGGAAACATTTTATAAACATATCCTGCCATGTTTGGAGCATCAACACAATAGCACTGTCCTAGTGCAAAGGAACCCGGAAGTGAAAGAGACTAGAAATAAAATCAGTCGACAACTCCAGTTTCATTTTCCAAGCTGAGTGAGATGCACAATAATAAACCACCAGACTAACTGGTTAATTCTTTCTATTTTAATAATTGAAGATTAACTTATCAATACGAGCATGGCTGTTTTGATTTTATTTTTAAAATCTTGACTCTCTTTGAACTGGATGGACCAGATATTATGCCAGTTTCCACCGGCTGAAGATGTGGCCCATTGGGTCTGATTATCCACTGCTTTGCAGATTGCATGGTTATTTACACTCGTGTTGAGTCCAAAGTGGATGTAAAATGCTGATATAAGGGAGGGCAGAATTCTGATTTGGAAGCATTTTATATCCAGTTTGGTGTAAGGACTAGATTTTCCACTGCCTGAGAAAAGCATAAGCGCACAAAGTGGACTTGGCAGACCAGAGAATCTAGACCTAAATATCTACACAAGGGGCAAGGAAATGAAAAATCAGGTGAGTACTTTCAAAGTGCCTCTATCTCCAAATAGCTATTGTATGCTACAAACAAATGCACATATTAATCTAGTTTATTTCTGATGATTGATTAATGGCCACATTGCTCAATGCATGACATTTCCATTTACATCTTCATTTCATTTGTGGGTTAATGGATATAAATACTTAGGAATTTGCCACCAGTTGGGTTGCCACCTGTCTGCTTTAAATATTACAGGGTGAAGAGGATGAAATATGTCCTCTTTAAGAATGCTGAAAGCTATCTGAGGGACTGTGAATGACATTTCTGAGTGGGTCAGGGGAGAATTTTCCACAGAAGCACTGTTAGAGATTCAGCAGTGGGACATTCTCTGTCTAAAATAGACAAGATTTTGTAGGAAGTTTATGGAGGAAAAAAGATGCAAAAAAGGGAATGTTTCCACTGAGAATGGGAAAGTTTGCAATTCTACTTGGTGGGCTCTTATTTCACTATGACAAAGATACTGTATATTTTCACTAGGCAGATACAGTATATACAATTAACATTTCAAGCTGAAAAGTCAGCAGTCAGCTGTGAGACTTTAGATTCATCATTTCCTAGGTTAATGTTTATTCACTGGACATTGTAGCAATGAGGTTGTTGGTTAATAAATAGCTCATTCGAGTAAAGAACTGAAAAAGATAAAACAACTACTTGTATTTCATACCGGAAAATACCCATCTAACTGATGGCAATCCACTTAAGTTGGCCATATGGAATGACAACTCAGTGACAGTCTACATGTGTGGTACACTCTTTCCTCAGACCCTGTTTTTTCCCACACTTGTGAAAAGATTCCAGGAGAAAACTCGGTGAATTCCATTAATGGGGTATACTCTAACTTCTTCTATCAGAGCTTGGGAGCATCCTCCAATCTATTACATGAGAGTGTGGGTCTCAAGAGATCTTCTGAAGGTAAAGGGACCACTTATGCATAGGCCCTATGCTTCTGTACTGCCTCATGGTACCGTTTAGTTTTCCTCCTACTCCCCATTTCCCTGTGGGCAGTAAATCTGGTACCTTCCTATGGGTGTGCATGTGGTGGTGGTGGTGGTGAGAACAGGAAATAGAATCCACCATGCAGAAATGGATCCATTCAGAAGTTAGTAAAGCTTCTCCATATGCACTTTCTGGTCCTGGACCCTCCCTGGGATCCAGAGGTAATGCTAGGGAGCCTTTTTGAGGGCAGATGAACAGCATGCAATTTGACCATGAATTAAATGGCACGTGATAGACAATGCAGGTGTGAGGGGCTCTGTATATTTTTGTACTTAAATTTGGACACCTTTAGGAGCACATAATGAGATCAGTGGATGACTGTTTTGTGCCCCTCCCCCCATTAAACTGTGGCCTCCTAAAATTCTCTTGAAATAGAGGGTAAGACAATTTCAGTCAAAAACCAGGCAGTTTGAGTCTAATTTACATGAGCTTTTGGCCAAGTTTGCTGTCCTCCTTTTGATCAAAGCTTTGACTGAAGTTTCATTTAGGTGTATTTTAACTTTGAGAAGTCAAAAGTGACTCCCACAGTTGACTCCGTGGTTTAAATATGGTCCTTTTAGATAAGAAAAGAAGAAAAAAAAGTCAGATGGTTTATTTCACTGATGCTTAGAAAAACAATGTTTTTGATGTTGAGTTTATACCCTAATTACATTTAACACCCCAAAATTGGAAACACACCTCTAGCAAATTAGTTATGCTTTCAAGCCTCAGACAGTTTGGAGACTAAAACCAATTAAAAAAAGAGAGAAGAAAAGAAAGTTAACATATTTATGTACATTAGTATTTCATTTCCTTCTATCTTACCCTTTTCATCTTACAAGGGAGCTAGAAATTGACTGTGATTTTAAATGTCAGGAGCTACTTGCAGTGAGGTTAATGTCAAATGTTACATTAACTTCAATGGGAGCAGGCTCAGGCACAAAGAAAATTACTTTTGTAACTCTAGGCTAGATTCATAGAATTAGCTGTTTGGTGCCCAGCTCTATGTTACAGCATGTCCTCAAGGAGCCATTCCAAGAGCTAGAGACCGAAGTGCAAGAATGGTAGCATTATATACCCACTTTGCATAAATGTAAATGATGGCACAATAAGGCCGAGGAAAATCAGGCCCTATGAAATTAGAAGGAGGATTCTGAGAATATTCCACTTTTCATACTGAGACAAATTCTAAATCTGGAATGACTGATAGGCCAAATCAGCACAAAATGTATCCCGATGCAACCTTATTGGGGCTGTATGAAATATGATTCAGTGCAGAATTTGGCATGATATGTTTTGTAAGTATACCTTCAGTAAGAATCAGTTTGGCCAAAATCCAGTTCACTCTGGGGGGGCACTCAAACTCTGATAGCGTCAGCCATATTTTTTTTTTTTTTTTTAAAATCAGAACTAAGCTTGCTAACCCCTTTCAAGCATGTTTGTAGCTAGTGTTACATTCCATTGTACACAAGGGTTTGTTGCAAGCAGATATTAGCTCATATCATATTCAGAACTGGAATTCTAGCAAAGTATGAATACATTTTCTGGAGATGGTTGTAATACTGGATTGATCTTGCAATCTCTGATCATGTAAGTAACCCTTGTACGCCATAGTAGCCCCTTTGGTGTCAATTGCTACTCGTGTCAGCAAGGCTTAATCACATACCTGAGGGCTCATCTACAATTTACAGTCATGCCAGGTGACACAGTTACAGTGGGCTTGACTTCACAAGGAGATCCTATCAAGTTTAAACATGACTGTGAAGGAGTCTAATTCATTGACGTGATGCCGATTAAGATGGACTAAGTGTAGACAAAGACAAGTTACGTTAAGCATAATCTCAGCTTCCTCCACCCCCATGGGGTATATAAATATGATAAGCTTTCCTTGTGAAGGCAAGCCTAATATGGCATGACGTGGTTACAACACGGCTTCATCCTGTAGTGTAGAAAGGGCCTTAACTCTGTTCCCAAACCATGTAGAAATCTTGGACATGTGTTTAGACCAGGGGTGGGCAAAGTACGGCCCGCGGGCCATATACGGCCCGGCTGACTTTTTTATCCGGCCCGCAGAGCTGCCCCCACGCACCAGTGAGGGACCCCCGCGCAGCCCGGCAGCCCCTGCTGCTCCCTCCAACCCCCGGGGCAGCCGCTTTGCTGTGGCACATCCGGCCTGCACCCGGCCTCTGGGCTGGCCCTCCTCGCCCCCAGGGTGGGACAGGTAGGCTCAGGCTAGGGTCCAGAGCGCGGGCCTGCCTGCCTGCCCCACACGGGCGGGCCAGAGGAGTGGCTGCGGCAGCGGCGGGCTCCCGGGCTCCCACCCACCGTCCGCCTCCTCCCGGGGCCGGGGCTGGGCTAATCCACGGCCTCGGCCTCCCAGCACCGGGCTGGGATCAGCCTCCGGGGCTGGGGTATGCTCTCCCCCCCCACCGGCGGCTTCCCAGGGCCGCGGTAGGGTCCTCCCCTGCCAGCGGCCTTGGCTTGCTTCTTTCTTTCTTTCTTTCTTTCTTTCTTTCTTTCTTTCTTTCTTTTGCTTTCCTTTTTCTTTCTTTCTTTCTTTCTTTCTTTCTTTGCCTGCCTTCTTTTTTCTTTCTTCCTCTCTTTCTCTTCCTTCTTTCTCTTTTTTCCTTGTCTTCCTTTTTCTTTCCTTTTTTTCTTTCTCTTCTTTCCTTCCTCTTTCTTCTTTCTCTTCCTCTTTCTTTCTTTCTTTCTTTCTTTCTTTCTTTCTTTCTTTCTTTGCCTTCCTTCTTTTTTCTTTCTTCCTCTCTCTCTTCCTTTCTCTTTTTTCCTTCTTTGTCTTCCTTTTTCTTTCTTTCTCTTCTTTCCTTCCTCTTTCTTCTTTCTCTTCCTTCTTTCCTCTTCTTTCCCTCTTTCTTTTTCTCTTCCTTCCTTTTTCTCTCTCTCTCTGCCTTCCTTCTCTCTTTTTCTCTCTTCCTTCCTCCCTTCTTTTTTCCTTCCTTTTTTAAAAAACCTTTTTAAAATTAATTTTAAATAAAAACCTTTCTAAAAATTAAATTTCAATTCAAAATTCATTCAAATTCAATTACTTAAACACAATTAAATAATCCTGTTCTACCTTGAATTAAACTAAACCTTTAATGTTACAAAGTTTAAATTTAATTTATATTAGTTCACACAAACGCCCCATCCATCTGCTCTTGGTCCGGCCCCCGGTCCAATATATGAACCCATTGTGGCCCACGAGTCAAAAAGTTTGCCCACCCCTGGTTTAGACAGAGTTGAAGTATTAGACTCAGGATTTGTAAATGCTCAGAGTGTAAACACAGCCCATGTTACATAAACCTTGTTTGGCTAAATCTGTGTTCAAAAATAGTTTTAAACATGATTACAGTACAACCAAAAGCGCTAGTACAGAAAGGGCCAGTTACAGACCACAGACTTTCTCTGGTACTAATAGGTATGCATATGTAGGCATATTTGTCAGCGTAGGCCAAAAGGAGTGAAAGCATGTTGCAAAATATCTCCAGAACAAAAAACAACACTGAGATGGAGCAGATTTTTAAACCTCTGGAGAATGAACAATATCCTTTTACAGAACAAGTCACACAGAGAGATCCATGTATACAATTTTAAAAGTGACTAATACTTCTGCTGAGAGTTCACCTCAAGTATTTCATGAATTTCACATGACCCACCCACTTTTTTCTATACCTCTGCAATTACCATATCAGCAGCAAGAAATTTTCTGTTGTTCAAGTGCCAGATACACATATCAACATGGCCGTGACATTCCTGAATGTGGCATATTGTACTGCTCTGCTTTGTTTGTAGTTTCAGCAATGAGATTAATTTTTGTTCTCTTAACTGCCTCATTGAGCTTCCACCAACCTTTCTGTCAACGATTTTGTTTGGTTTTGTTCTTTGCTTTATCTCATTATTTTTGAGTAATTTCAATTCTTAACAAAAGCCATGTTACTAAAATATCTTTATCTAACAGCTCTAGAGATGCTGGGCCTCATTCTCCACTGTATTTTGCTCATAATGATTATGATTTTACACTTACTTTTAGGGTGATTATATTTCCCTAAACTGGAGATAAGACATGGGGTGCGTCTACACTTGTAAATTAAGTCGACTTGAGCAGGCTTAAGTCGATTTAATTTACTCTGTGTCTACACTGGAGTTTCCTTAAGTCGAATTAAGGAAAAGTTAGTTCGAATTAGTAAAACCTCGTTTTACTTCAAACTAACCCTTAATTCGAATTAGTCATTTGCATTAAGCTCAATGTGGCCATGTTAGTTTGAACTACCGTAACTGCTTAGTTCGAACTAACCGGCACATTGAGCTTAATGCAAATGACTAATTCGAACTAAGCAAGTGCCATGTATGGCACTTGCTTAGTTCAAACTAGGATTCTAGTGGGGCCATGCTACTTCGAATTAAGTTAATTCAAACTAACTAAAATTAGTTTGAATTAGTTAGTTCAAATGAACTAATTCAAACTAAATTTGGTAAGTGTAGACATAGCCATGGGTTGCATCTACACTGGTGCTTAGGTCAATTTAAGGACGCTTAAGTCGACCTACAGAACTCTGCGTCCACACTGGACGCTTGTTAAGTGAACTTAAGCGCTTCCTTAAGTCGACTTAATAACACCACCTCTGAAGGTTGACTTAAGGCTTAAGTCGACCTTATTAAGTCGACTTAAGTCGACTTAAAGCCAGTGTAGATGGGTACGTCTACACTACAGGCTCTGTTAAGTTGACTTAACAAGGTCGACTTAAGTCCACTTTAAGTGTAGACGCTCCGTTAAGTCGACTTAACAAGGTCGACTTAACTTAACAAGTGTAGACATAGGCATGGAGCTGGCCTCAGCCTCATTCTTCCACACTCCCCAAATGAACCAAGGAGCAGAGAGGGTGAATGAGGATGGGCTGAGATTTGAACAGCAAAGTAGGGTGTGAATACTTTTGATCTCAGAACCAGGAAGTGAAGCTGTTGGACTACTGGCACCCCAGCCCAGGGTTCCACGGCAGTAACACCAGAATCCTTGACACTGCCAGCCAGATGGCATAGAGACAGCAGGGCTATTAGATGCTCTACCTGCTGCTCTCACTGAGCAAGCTTTCACCTGAAGCAAAGGCCTCAGAAGAGGAGGGATCCATTCCCTATTTCACTTTATTTCACAGTTCCTGTCAGTCTATGTTGCAGGGAGGGGGCAAGAAACTGACAGACCCCAGATCTGAATCCTCAATTAGAGAGGGGCTTTGGAAGAAGAAACCCTCCACATACACACCTGGGGCATTAGGGGCATCTGAGAGCTGTACAGAGCTCCAGGGCTATGTCTACACTTGCAAGTTAGTTCGAATTAAGGAAGCTTAATTCGAACTAACTTAAGCCTTGGCCACACTAGGCTTTCATTAGTTTGAATTAAGGGCTTCCTTAATTTGAACTAATAAATACGATTGCTTAGTTTGAACTAACCCTTAATTCAAAATAGTTAGTTCGAATTAAGTCAATGTGGCCATATTAGTTTGAACTAATCGGCAGATTGATCTTCATGCAACTGACTAATTCAAACTAAGCAAGTGCCCTGAATGGACATGGCTAGTTCGAACTAGCATTCTAGTGGGACAGCGGTCGTTCAAATTAAGTTAATTCGAACTAACTAAAATTAGTTTGAATTAGTAAGTTTGAATTAACTAATTCGAACTAGCTTTTGGAAGTGTAGATATAGCCCAGGAAATCACATGTACCAACCCAACACAGCCTCCTTCTCCTTACTAACAATATGTTCCACAGATCTTAGCAGGGCAGCCTCAGCTTGAAGAGGCTGAACTCTCCTCTCCCCCAGCAGTTCCTTTCCACCAGGAATTGTTATTATTATGGTAGGATGCGACAGGTGAGCCTGCTTGCTACAGAGGCTGACAGGTTCTTTTTCTTAGCATGTGAGCAAATCTTCAGTCTTTGGAAGACAAGGGTGTCACTGGGAGTTCAATGATGCAGTTGTCCTGGGAGAGAAGCTGTGGCAGACAGCAGCATTTGCACTGCTTTATTCTCTGTATATGGAAGCAATTCTTGGCACAGAGTAGTTTTCTGAGAAACAGGCATTGGTGTGTGCTGAGATTTCTGGAGGATGGGGTTGCCCCCTTCTGTTCCACAGCTGGTGTATTTGTGTAAATAAAGCAAATCACATTTAAATGTAACCTAGACTCTGGTCACTGATTTCTCCTTTGCTGGAAAGCCGACCTACAAGATCCAGGCCATCTCTTGCTCAGCAATGGGGCAACACTGGCATCAGGAGAAGAATACAATAACTGTGGCATTGTTGGTTATTATTTTAACAGTGCGCTTGAGAGCATGAGGTTCCCACCTCCTCATGTAGATAAATGATGCATTCCCTGCCTAGAGAAGAGAAAATAATCACAGATGTGTCTCTGAAGGAAGAAGCAGGGAGAATCACCAATGAATTTATGGAGTTATTTAGTGAGGTAGGTATTTGGAATAAAGGAAATCCCTGAGCAAGCCCCCTTGGCAGAGAGAGGGATGTGCAATGTGCTCAGCACTAGAAATCCATGCGCACAGCACTGGAGGGATCTGCCCAGGGCTGATGCAGTAAATGGAACTTGGCAGACTGGGGAGCTGAGAATTTCTCTCTCCCGTTATTTCCCCTGCAGGTCTTTTTCAGTGTCTCGCTCTCCTCTTTCCCCATCTAACCGTTTCCTCCCTTCTTGGGAGACTTGATCCATGTCCCGTTCCCAGGGAGCATTTTTTCTGTAGCTGTATCCTCTCCTCTTAAAGGGAGGAAAGCCTGTGTGTGTCAGTGAAGGCAGCTGTCACAGATGCAAGGAGAGCAGACAAGGGCTGAGGAGGGGGTTGTGCAGAGTCACTTTCCTGACCAGTACCTATCCCCAGTACTTTCCCCAAGCTACCACACTCCACTCTGCCTGCAGCCAGAACGCGGTGGCCGCTGACCCTGGGGACAGCTCTGAAGGCCGCACTTCCTGCACAAGTGAGGGACAAATACTCAGTTTTGGCAAAAAAGTAGAGATGGCCAGGACAGAGCAGAAAAAGGGGACTGTCCTGGACAGTATGGTTATCCTACTTACTTTATATTTGTATAATTAAAAGTGCGAGGCAATGGAAAATCTAATCCTTGCTCTTTGCTTCTGGGAGCTAGTTAGTGAATGTGAACCAGTTATTTCCTGCTGCCGAATGGAGAGGTTTTGATTTACAAGTAATATATCTGCTTAACAATCTACAGTCTGCAACCGCCCTATTTGTGTTGTCAAATTATCTGAATGGACAAGAACACCGCTAGTCGTAGCCCAGAAAAATCACCACAAATGAGACCAAAGCTATTTGTTATTAGTACACCACAGTGCAGGGGATTTAAATCAAAGGAATTAAAAAAAACAAACAACAAATAACCTTCACAACATACAATATCTTTAAGCATAGAAAGGGTAAGGATACAGTATAAAATTTATCCACACGAGTCATCAATAAATCCAATCACGAACTGACTTTGTCATTTTTGGTAGTCAGGCATTCCGTTAAACCCTCCACAGAATTTCTGCATTTTAGATGCTCACATGCACTTGTTCTCCTTTGATGTCCATGAAAATTCTAGCATTGCCTTAATGTATTACCATCTTCTTGAGATCACTGATGATGTCCTGTGGCCCTAGTATGCTACTGAGTTGTTCCTTCCTCTCCGTGGGGATCACTCTCAGATCGCTGGCTATCTCTACACTTGAAAAGTTCGGTCGACTTTATGAAGTCGACTTAATAAGGTCCACTTTAAGTTGACTTAAAGTGGACCTTATTAAGTCGTCTTAACAAAAGTCAACTTAACTTTTCAAGTGTAGACGTGGCCCCTTTTCGAGCTTATTAAGTCGACTTAATGTTTTAAGTCGACTTACTAAGCTCCACCAAGGCGCTAATCCCCGTCTCCACTGGCTTAAGTCGATTTAATAAAGTCGACTTACGCACTAGTTTGAATTAAATCGAGGTGTTATTAATTCAAACTAACTTTTCCTTAATTCAACTTAAGGAGCAGCTTAAGTTGACTTAAGGAAAGCCCAATGTAGACATGGAGTATTTTAAGTTGACTTAAGCCTCCTTAAGTCGACTTAATTTGTAAGTGTAGATGCACCCTTTGTTCTAGATTTCTGTAATTGTTGCTCTTTGTGGCAGAGTTCTTCATCCTTTGCCATCTTATTTTCTTGTTTCTTTTTGACGTTTCTGTCTTCTGGTATGGCAAAATCAATAAACATAATCTTGTTTGACTTCTTTTCTGCAACAAGTATGTCTGGCCTGTGTGCCTGCACAATTCGGTCTGTGGAAATTGCAGATGCCGTAAAATCTTAGCCTCCTCATTCTGTAGAGCACTTTCAATTCAGAGATCTTATTAATGCATGGTGCATTTAAATCCATCCTTGCCATATAGGCTCCAATGAAGACAGTTGACGAACTCATTGTTAGTTCATATATTCTCTCCCAACCATGCTCCTGCAGATGCTCAGCTCATGCGCCCCGTCTCCTCCTCTTCAGAACATGTTCTGCAGTTCAGAGAGCAATTTTGTTGATCAGTTTTGTTTTGACTATATTAAGCCTTCAGGACTGCTTTTGTGAAATCATAATGGGGCTCTCTCTCTTCTGAGGTATCCTTCTACCAGTGATGAGTTTGTTAATCGTCAATCACCAGTGGGTTGCACCTCTCCTCACTACTGTCTGTGCACTGATTTCTGTGTAAATTATTTGAAACTTTCTTTGGAGATTTACTTTCTCCTTTCTTTTATGATTTCTTGTGCTTGGATGTATGCTCAGTCACCATTTGATATCTTAAGCAGATGATCTTTTACTCTAGCTAAATCCTCAGATACTTTGAAGTTATATTCTTCACTGTCAATTGCTTCCTTCACAGAAAGCAGACCTTTTCCCCCATGACATCATCAAACGTACAACCTGTCCAGGTGTTGAGATATTCATTACTCTATGCATCTCCAAGAGCTTTCTTGTTTGATGTCAAATTATTTCTTCTTCTCTTGAGTCCACTTGATCACTCTGGCAGCGTTCCATACTATGGGTATTGCCCACATATCAATGCTTGGATAACATTCTTTAAGTTGAGTTTTGTCCTTAGAATATTTCTTATTCATCTGTAATATTTTTTCCTCACTTCTTCTTTGAATTCCTTTTGCTGAAACTCTGACAGTTCCCAGATTCCAAGGTATTGGTAGGAGACATGGCTGGATTAAGGGGCTCCAGGATGCCCTGCACCATGCCCCCCCTTCAGCCTGGGGCCCCCGCCAGGCCCCAACCCTCCAGCATGTCAGCCTGCAGGTGGGCCAGTGCCAGGGGCGCCAGAGGCCATTTTCTGCAGTGCTCCTGCCCTGACCCTGGACCAGCTGGTTTGTCCCCGGGGACAGGGCATGGCCGGCTGATGCGCAGTGCAGCCTCCACCGAGGGCCAGTCGGCCCCGCCCTTGGAGCGAAGCAAGCATGTGCTGGCTCACCCTGCCCCAGGGGCAGACCAGCTGGCCCAAGGGCAGGGCGAGAACAATGTGGAGTCCGGCCTCTGGCCCCAGGGCTCCCCACCCACCCAGCACTGGCAGGAGCCCTCCTAGGGTATGTCTACACTTGCACCTTAAGTCGACTTGACGACGCTTAAGTTGATCTACAGAACACTGCATCCACATTGAGCGCTTCCTTAAGTCGACTTAAACGCTTCCTTAAGTCAACTTAATAACTCCACCTCTGAAGATCAACTTAACGCCTAAGTCGACCTTATTAAATCGACTTAAGCCAGTGTGGACGGGGAGTGCCCTTAAGTCGACCTAATTGGCCTCCAGGCCCCAGTGCAATATGGGACAGCTACCCACAATGCACCACTCCTTGGTCGACCTAGCAACTGCCAGTGTGGACATAGGCAGTCGACTTAAGTTTTTAGTGTGGACTCTCTAAGTCGACTTAAAGTCAACCTTGTTAAGTCGACTTAACAGAGCCTCTAGTGTAGACATAGCTCTGGTGCCTCCCAGGCCCCACCGGTGCTGGGGAAGAGCAGGCTGAGCGGGGCCACGGGAACCAGATAATGTAGGAGCCGTAAGGGCTGGAGCCTGGGACCTCCTTTAGGTTGGGGCCTGGTGCTTCAGCCCTTGTAGCCCCTGCATTAATCTGGCCCTGGTAGGCCCATGCTAAGAGACATTTAATTAGTACCTTTGTAAACTCTGAATGCCATCTGGTTGCATCAGATGGCCCCTTTTTACACATGCTGATGCACATTTATCCAAGCCAATCCATAGCTTTACATCTTCACCAAACTTTTCTACAAATGCCCTCAATCTCTGAATCTCCTTTTGTGACTGCCCATATATTTTCAGATCATCCAAGTACAACAAATAATTGTCTGGTTGTTTATTTTTTGCTGATGTGACACCCACAATTTATCTCAGGGAGCATCCATGCCAGAAGCAGCACTGCTACCAGGAACAGGAATGCTGTTAAGAAATCCCCTTGAAACGTTCCTATTTTAATTAGGACCTCAATAATGAGACTTCCTGGGTGGTGGAGTCAAGGGCTGTGTCTACATTGGTAAATTAAGTCGACTTAAGCTTGCTTAAGTCGACTTAATTTACCCTGCATCTACATTACAGTTTTCTTAAGTCGACTTAAGGAAAATAAAGTCGACTTAATTAAAATTAAGTCGACTTTATTAAACCTCCTTTCCACTAGACCTAAGGCTTAAGTCGACTCCCTAGTGTCGACTTAAGCCAGTGTAGCCGTGGGGTAGCCCTAAATCGACTTAGGGCTACCCCAGGGCTACACCAATGCCCTCCCTGCTGGGGGGGGCACAGGGGGAGCCTGGCATGCCCCTCCACAGGGCAGGGCAGAGACCTGCCCACCCTGCCCCTATGCCCTGCCAGGGTCCCTGACCCCTTTTGCCCCATTGTACCTAGCAATGGCTGAGCCCCCTGGCATTGGGCAAGGGGTGCCCCCCTGCCCCCATGGACCTGCCCTAGGTCCCCCTAGCCCCACAAAGTCAACCTACAGCATCCAGTGTGGATGCCCTAGGTTGACTTTGTAAGTTCCCCTTTAAGTCAACTTTAATTTTCAGTGTGGACACACTAAGTTGACTTAACTAAGTCGACTTAAAGTCGACTTAGTTAAGTTGACTTAGTTAAAGTCAACTTAAATTACCCAGTGTAGACATAGCCAAGGAGCCCACTGAATCATATATTGCGGCACAAATGAACTTGTTGAATCAAGCATGTGCATTTGAAGTGCCTCAATGATCCACAAAGGTGGGAAGCTGTCAGATGCTTTTTGGTAATCTATCCACCCAATCTTTGAATAGTTTTTTTTGCTTTTAGTTTTGCTTTGCATCTTCTGTGATCCTCCTGTTTGATTTGAGGTGTTCTTTTTTCTGTTCCATGCTTATTATGCAGCATTTTTGCTCATAAGCACTATTCCATTGTGGTCTTCTTACCATTGGTAAAGAACCAGATACATTTTTAGCCTACTTGTATGAATAACAAAAATGTCTATGAATATTTTTGTGCCACTCCTGAGTAACTAGGAATATGAACTTTGAATCTTCTAAGCCATAGAAATCACAGTAAATTCAGAGATTTCTCCATCTTCTCAGTGTCAATAGATCCTGGAAACTGAAAAATGTAGAAATTTCTTGTTTATGCTCAAAAATGAAACCAGCATGGGATATCACATTTAAAGGTATACAAAATTTCAGCTTCTCTTCTCAGTCCCATGAAAATCTATGGTCTTGATTTTTCATCACATTTCAAGAAAAAGAAAGAGGTCACAAGCATTGCCTGTGAATAGTTTGTTACCACCTCTGTGTACTTTTTGTAAATAAATAAGTTACACTAAGAAAATATCTAACTCTGCATAACCAATTTCTCATCTACTGGGAAACTGATCTCTAAAGTCTTAAAAGTATGCTTCTATGGGGCAACATTAACAAGGGATTTCCAAAAAGTGCAGTTAATACTGAGAGGTTAAAAATATTATGCTTATTTTGACGTCTGAGGTGAGGGATCCTCTACACAGCATGTGGCCTGCCATTTGTTCAGATTAAAAAAAAAAGATTACGAGTGACTAATAAACAAAAAAAGATGAAAAATCTCTCTGTAGGGTCAGGGCAATGCAACGACATGGTGGCAGAGCTCCCAATGGGTTATATCTCATTTCAATCACACTGACATAGGTAATGATTTTAAATGGTTGTACCACTGTTAAACCCAATTCAATTATCTACCTCAATTGACCTGCAGTCCTAAGTGAAAAGCAGAACTCCGCTTTCAGAAAACAGAATTTATTTGAGCAGTGGGTTGCTGTAGCTTAACAGTAATTATTGCTTATGACATGTGTGTCATTGGGATTTATGCAAAGCAGAGTTTATTTGGTATGAATCACTCCGACTAGCTTATAACCACCATGTGCAGTCCATATGTCAGTGTAATAATAATTCATACATAAAAACCATTGTTAATTTAGAGCTAAGGTTGCGCAAAATAAATTCCTGCCAGTTCATTTTTAGCCTATTGGTTAGTGGGTTTTATGTGTTCAGTCCACACACAATGTGAGTCTGGTTCTTTAGCTCAAGCTGTGGAAACATGTCCTTTTAACTCTACAGTCCCTGTTGAGTCCCTGGTGTATTGACCAAAATGGCACCCGATAAGGCAATATTAACACCCACCTCAACTCACATGCCATCATTCCTAAACATCATGATATCTAAACTAACCTGCAAACTTTTCAACTCCATGACAAACTCCTTTTCAGATCTCATATACGTGCACCTCCACAATCACCCTACACATATCCAGCTCTGTAAAATCACACTTAAACAACCAATCTTACCTTTTCAACACGAAAAAGTTGAATCAATTGAAGTTTACTCACTTGAGGAGTCACGGCTTATCCTGGCCTGAGGCTGGGGGCTGTACTTCTTGGTGTTGGAGGGAAGGAACCGTGTAAGGAGTATAGGAAAGTCTACTGTGGGCAAATGTGGCTGCTTTAATTAAAACCTGTTGGTAATAGCTATAATGGCATTTATCCATCAGCACTCAATCTGCTCTGTTCCCATTCAACGGAGGCTATGTTGACCCTGCACACAGTGTCGGCAGCGTGTAGGGTACATATAATTACACAACACAGTGAAAAGCAGGCTGTGTCCAGCCCACAGTATGTAGCTACCTTTGTCAGTGAAGGGCTCTGGCAGAGTTCTATGCTGTTCTATGCTGTCTATGCTGACTCTAAGCTGTCTATGCTGACTCCATCCTGACAGGGCTTCTCCCTGCTGCTGGAGTCTTTTCCTGCTCCAGGGACACTACAGAGAGGCACTGCCTGGGCAAGTAGAGAGTCCTACTCACAGGTTTCATGTGTCTCTTTTCTCTACTCACCTAAGCAGTGCCTCATCATCTACACTGGCTAATTACACCAGTCTTTTGGCCCCAGTTTAGGCCAGTGGTTCCCAACCTGTGGCCCGGTGGCCAAAAATGGCCTGCAGATGCTCTCAAAGTGGCCTGCTGCTCCTCACCCACAAGCTGCAGAAGGAAGTCGCTGCCTAAAGACCCAGGTGGAGTTCATTGCTGAGGGGCTAAAAGATTGGTTCAGGCTCCTTGCTGCAGCCAAGGGGCTGGAGATCAGCACTCCCCTTCACTGACTCTAGCTGAGAGCAAAGTTACTCTGCCATGGTCCTTAGGTGTGAGGGTCCCTGCTGGAGCCAGAAGGAGGGGAGAAGTTATCACTTGTCTCCCTCACTGCAGAAGAGAGCCATGACCTAGGGCCCCAGGTGGGGCACACATGGCTACAGGACATGTGTGGTTTCCCTTCTGCAGCCTACGGGTCAGGAGAGCCTCCTCACCGAAGTCCATCTATTTGGTTGCGGGGAGTGGGGGTGTGGAGTGCTGGCAGAGACTGGTGACCCTTTGAGGTAGTGAAAATTATATCCATGGCTTTCAAGCCAAAAAGATTGAGAACCACTGAGTTAGGTCATTACAGTCTCAATGTAGACACTGCATTGCTTTATGTTGACTGTTACTATCTTTCAAGAGCCATCCCATAATGCCCCATGCCACAGTATAATCCGTGCAAGTGCTACTGGTGAGGATGCCCACTGTCAACACAAGCAGTGAAGTGTGGATGGGAAAAAAAGTGAGCTAGGTAACTAGATCAGTGGTTCCCAACCTTTTCAGCAACACGGTACACTTCAATGAGGTGAACAATTCCACAGCACACCCACTTTTTTCAGCTGGATTGCTCATAAATGTCACATTTATTTACATTTACTATGGTTCTGTCTTACTAGAGAAGTTTGCAAAATAATGCGTACAACAAGCGTACAAAGAAGCATACAACAATAATGCGTACAAAGAAGGATCAACTGTGTTTATTTTGATTAATTTTCATGAGTTTTATGAGTTCTGATTTTGGTTGAAGAGAATATTGTTTAAGAGAAAACAATGTTTGTTTTACATTGATTTTCATTACTTTTGTACCAAATTTCATGGCACACCAGTGTTCCCCAACACACTGCTTGAAAACCACTGAACTAGAGGTCTGTTAGTTTGACCCCAGCAGTATGCAAGGTCTTGGAAAAAAGTTTGAAAGAGAAAGTAGTCAAGGATATCCAGGCTAACAGTAATTGGGATAAAATACAACAAGGCATTACCAAAGGTAGATCATGCTGAACCAACCTGATCTCCTTTTTTGAGAAGTTAACAGAAATTTTGGATTTTTTTTACTTGTTGATCATAGTGGATTTTTTGGACAAAGGGAAGGCAGTGGATCTGATTTACCTAGATTTCAGTAAGGCATACTGATACAGTTCTCCATGGGGAATTATTAGTTAAATTGGAAAAGATGGGAATTAATATGAAAATAGATGTAGGGATTATGGGAGTCTGGCCCTGCTGATGTGGCACATCCGGGCACACCTGGACAGCCTGGAAGCAGGACATGAGACCTCTGCATGATCTCTGCATGAGGCCCTTGTGAGGGGAGTACGTGATAGAGGGTACGTGATGGAGAGCACTGAGTATTGCCTAATTGCTGGCCATGTGTAAGTTAGTCACTGCATTGTGTAGTTGCATGAGGTAATAAGGTAGCTTGTTTACTTCACCTAATAAATAAGGGGCCAGCAGTCTCAGACAAGTGGCTGCTGCTCCTTCATTGCATGAGATCCTGGGTCTGCCATTCCTTCATCGCCTGCCATCCCTTCATCTGGCGCCCAACGTGGGGCTCGATCCGCGGGGCACCGTACTCACCACGCCCGGCAAGGGTTACAGACGCGTCACACATCTCCGGATCCCGGTGAGTATGGGGGCTTCATTATCTAGTGCCCAACTTCAGCATCGTGATGAACTGCTTTATTTGCTCTGCAAAGCTCAGCATTCCTGCACCCTTAAAGACGTAGGGGCTTTGGTACAGGAAATTGGGGAACAATGCCCTTGGTACCCGGAGGGCGGGACCCGCCGGACCGAGGACTGGGATAGGATAGGGCGCACTTTACATGCCGAACCCCGTGCCAGCATTAAGGTGGTGCACTCCTGGCATCTCTGCCGGGACGCAGTGGAACATTTTGCTCCCCCGGAACTCAAGGCTTTACTTGCTGTCGCAGCAGCCTCCCAGAAGCCCCAACCACAGCAGCTCAACCCTCCGCCTCGGTACGCACCACCGCCACCAAACCCGCCTTCTGAGGCTCCCGGTCCACCCCCCGAGTTGGGGGCGGACACGTCTCGGGTCCCGAAGGGGGCCTCGGGCATGCAGCAAATGGCCGAGGCCGCCCGACGGGCCCCTGACATTTCAGCTGAGGAGTTGGCCGAGCTGGTGGCCGTGTGTCCGGTAACTAGACAGGCGGGTGTTGACGGGAATGAGATAATACACCATGAGGCCCTCCCTTATGCTGTGGTTAGGGACTTTAAAAAGGCCATTAATGAATTTGGACTTACAAGTACCTATGCCCAGGGACTATTGGAAGGGCTAGCTACAGGCTACGCCATGATCCCCTGGGATTGGAAAGCACTCATGAAAATGCTTTTAAGCCCTGGACAATATGTCATATGGAACAGTGAGTATCGGCAGGCGGCAGAAAATCAAATACAGGTCCTTGCCGCTAACGGCGCACAGGTACTATTCGATCAGCTTGTCGGGGAGGGGCAGTTCTCTGCTGTAGAAGTGCAAATGCAACTCCCTGCGCAACTGCTCGGTATCATATCTCAGTGTGTCATGAAAGCCTTTCTCAAGGTCCCCGCCACTGGACGGCCCACAAAAAGCTTTTCTTCCATCTGTCAAGGGGCCACTGAGCCTTTTTTAGACTTTACCAATAGACTGCAGGAGGCCATCCAGAGACAAATTGAAAATCCCGATGCCGCCCAAGAATTATTGTTAAGATTGGCCCAGGAAAATGCTAACGAGGACTGCAAACGAGCATTGCAGCCCCTTTCAGCCATAGCCGACCTGAAGCTGTCGGACATGCTGCGAGCATGCCAAAATATTGGCTCCCAGACCCACAAGGCAGGCCTACTGGCGGCTGCCATCCAGCGAGATGGAAAATCTGGAAAGACCTGTTTTAAATGTGGCAAGCTGGGTCATTTCCAAAGGGAATGTAGATCCACCAAAAATCCCGCCACCAGACCCGCAAAGAAATGTCCAAAATGCCATAAAGGATTCCATTGGGCCAATCAGTGCCGTAGCTTGGGAAACGGGAATTTGGGTTGTCCCTCGACCCAGGCCCAACAGAGGGTGTACACGGGCTTGACATCCCCACTACCCCCGACTTCACTCTCACCGCCACCAACACCGCTGCCGTCCCCGTCTGGCACCTCCATGCCGCCACTAGTGGCAGTGCCGGCCTGAACCTAATTTTACAGACTGACACCGATTTTCAACTCCCTGGTGAGGTACACGTCATTCCCACACAGGTAACAGGATCCCTATCTCCGCAAGTGTTGGTCTCATCCTGCCGCGCTCCCATGCCGGTCGTATGGGATTTTTTGTTATCCCCGGCGTGGTTGATGCCGACTACACCGGGGTTCTTAAGGTCCAGGTCTGGACCAATCTCCCTCAGCAGTTACCAAAAGGGTCCTCCGTAGCACAATTAATCTTGGTCCCATTCTGTGTACCAGGCGCAAAAAATAAGGAGCGAGGTGCTGGAGGCTTTGGCTCCACGCTCCCCCTCAACTCCTCTGTGCTCGCCCTCACGACACACATTCAAGGGCCTCGGCCGATGTTAACCCTTACATTGAACGGCCGTTCCTTTACTGGCCTTTTAGATACTGGCGCTGATGTCACTGTAATACGCGCTGCTGAGTGGCCACCCGAGTGGCCAAAGTCGCCTACCAAAGAGCTGTGGGGCATCGGTGGTCATCAAGCTGCGTATCAAAGTTCCCTCTGGATCCCCGTGCAATCTCAGGCGCCGGCTGAAATAAGTATCCGCCCCATATAATGCGATTACCCATTACTATTTGGGGCAGGGATTTACTGGAGAAATTGGACACATCGCTCACTATCAATGTCTAGTCACACGGCCCTGCCCCTCTCCTGGCTGCCGGGTCCCCCGGTATGGGTAGAACAGTGGCCTCTGCCCCATGATAAATTGGTGGCATTACATGCTCTCATTTCTGAACAGTTGCAAGCCGGTCACATTGAATCATCAACTAGTCCCTGGAACACCCCCGTGTTTGTAATTAAGAAAAAATCGGGGAAGTGGCGACTGCTGCATGACCTCAGAGAAGTAAATAAACGGATACAGCCCATGGGACCATTGCAATATGGGCTCCCCAACCCTAACTTAATTCCATCAGGCTATCAAGTTAGGATAATTGACCTAAAAGATTGCTTTTTCACGATTCCCTTACATCCCCCAGACCGCGATAACTATATACCGGTCTTAAATAACAAGCAGCCTGCACATCGTTATCAATGGTGTGTGCTGCCACAAGGGATGTTAAATAGCCCAACACTATGTCAATATTTTGTGGATCAAGCCCTCCTTCCCTTCCGTAAGCATCACCCGCACATAGAAGTTTACCATTACATGGATGATATCCTCATTGCCTCTCCAATGATAAAAGATTCTGAAGTGCAGGCGCTTACGGCTTGCCTGGCACAGTATGGCTTACAAATAGCTCCTGAAAAAATACAGCAACAAGAACCGTATCTGTATTTGGGTCATAAAATGCTTGCTGCTTATGCAACTCCCCAAATCCCAGTATTACGGGTACCCACTACACTAACGCTGGTAGAACTCCAACAGTTGCTAGGACACATCAGTTGGGTTCGCCCATACTTTAAATTACCTACCTGCCTATTACAGCCTCTTTTCTCATTACTCAAAAAGGGAACCTCGCCTTCCGATCGAATTCCAATCTCTGCAGAGCATCAACGTATTTTTAGACATGTTAACGACCTGATGGCCCAACAATTTGTGGACAGGCCTTCTCATTCGGGTCCCCTGCAACTCGCTCTGCTGTCTACACCACATACCCCCACCGGAGTGCTCTATATGTCGCGCAATACAACCTCTGTTTATATTCTGGAGTGGTTGTATCTGCCCTCCACCCCAGCTCGCAATGTCTACCCATATTGCAAAGCTATTATTGCTTTGATTCGGCGCGGACGGACCCATGCCTCCCAGATGACAGGCCATGATCTTATAGCTATTGCTGTTCCCTTTATGAAAGAGGAACATCGGCACCTCCTGCAAACCTCCCTGGCCTATCAGATTGCATTGGCCGATTTTGTAGGTGCCATGCTTTTTAATCCACCTAAAGATCCACGATTAACCATCGTCCTCACTGCACCCTTCAGAATCCGCCCTGTAAGGGCGCTACAACCCATTCCTGGGGCCCTCACTCTTTTTACTGACGGTTCTCCTACACGGGGGGTGCTTACCTATCTTCCCCTTGGTTCATCAGAATGGAAAGTACACTTTACATTTCCTCAGAAAAGTGCTCAGCGGGCGGAGTTAGCAGCGGCCATCTTGGCGTTCCGTCTGTTCCAAGACCGCCCATTTAATTTAATTGTGGACACCCTTTACACTTATCATCTTTTTGCTCATTTGCCCACCGCCTGTATCACCCCCCTCATCGACAACGACCTGATGTCCTTGTTCCTAACTCTTAAAAACTTGCTTTCCCGTCGTTTGCACCCATTTTATGTTTGCCATATTCGTAGTCATTCTTCCCTGCCTGGCCCCATCGCCGAAGGTAATCGGCGGGCGGATCAGGCCCTGCGGGATATTTCTGTCGCCTCCCTGTTTTCCGATCCCATTGCCAGTCATGCCTTTTTCCACCAATCTGCCAAAGTCCTGGCTAAACAGTTTTCGCTCCCTCTCCCAGAAGCACAGCAGATTGTTCGTGTGTGCCCTCATTGCGCTTCTATGCCCCTGGCATTCCCCCACGCCATGAACCCTCGGGGCATGGCGGCAAAACAAATTTGGCAAATGGATGTCACCTTTGTGGCCGCTCTCAAACCCTATAGTCATGTACACGTTTCCATTGATACCTACTCGGGATTTGTTTGGGCTACGGCTCATTGAAAGGAAGCAGCTCAACAGGTAATCAATCATACCTTACATGCAATCGCCGTTATGGGTCGGCCCCACTCCCTAAAAACAGACAATGGCCCAGCATACACTTCTGCCTTGTTTCGCTCTTTTTGTGCCTCTTGGGGAATTACCTTAAAATATGGCATTCCCTATAATTCCACCGGCCAGGCCATTGTGGAGCGCGCTTATCGCTCCTTAAAGGCTATTCTGGAAAAACAATTGAAATCGGCACCTTCCCAGCCCACTGGGCTGGCAGAAATACAACAGGCCTTGTACATTGCGCTGTTTACGCTAAATTATCTGACTCTCAACGCGGAAAAACACACCCCCGCCGAACGCCACTATCAGATTCAGGAGTCCTTGCCACGACCGAACATGTACTATCGACAACTACCTGACCCCACATGGCATGGACCCGTCCCTCTGATCACTTGGGGGCGGGGCTATGCTGCTGTGCTCTCTCCTACAGGTCCGCTGTGGGTTCCGGCCAGGTGTGTTCGACCAGCCCCTGATGGCGTGGCATCAAGGACTCCACAATCCGATCCCGGAATTTCAGCTGACCCTGGACCCGAACAACGAGGAGAAACCCAAGCCTCGGCGCCGCAGACAGCGGCCTGCCCGGCCCCCAACTTGGGGGATCACCTGGGGAGATGTGAAATCGTTGGTTTCTGCCCAGCGTCAGCTACTCCGCAACCATCAGGAGCCAACCCCTGATAATTTGCTGATGGCCATTTTTGCCCAACTTACGGCTAATTCCCTGCTGGTCCTCTTGTTTCTGTGCTGTCTTTGCCGGCCCCAGTAACTCCAACACCCTCTCTCCGGGACCGAATGGGTTATAACATTTGGAGTCGCTTAGCGACCACCGTTAATACCACCTATTTTTGCCTCTCCACAGAAGTGGAAGCTGGCAGCCTGCTTGGTTCCTGCCTAATACCGGTTTGCAAACAGCCCTCAGATGTAAAGAATGATACTGCTTTGGGCAACTTTTTTAATCTCTCAGTAAACTACTTGACCCTTCCCTCCTGGGGCGAAGTGACCAAGCAGGTACCGCCCGATGCCATTTCCCTTCACACCCCATATGTTGCAAGTGGGGTGAATGTCACCTGTGCCCGTGTTGTTAATTGTTCCCGGGCCAAGGTCCCGAGGGGATGTGTCACTCCGCCTGGCCCAATATTGAATTGCACATCCACTACAAATGTCAGTTTTAATTATGCACATGTTATTCTGCCAAAGGGTTGGTTTTTTACCTGTGGTTCTCGCACTTTTAGTTATGTCCCTGCTAATCTTTCTGATGGTGTTTTTTGTTGTCTCAGTAGATTGACTATTGTTTTGCCCTCGACCCCCCTCTCAATACAGCACAGCCACCGCGCTGTCCCTCTAGATGCCTCCTGCGATCCTACCATCAGCCTGCTCAGCAAAGCAGAATCCGTCTCTCTGGCACTCTCGCTCGTTGGTATCCCTGGCTTAGCGGTTGGGTCGCATGTCCAGCTGAACCATCTAGCCTGTTATGCTGCCAAGGCTATTAATGCTACTTCTTCCGCTATTGCTATGCTGAATTCTGAGCAGCATGAGCTTCGCGATGCAATTCTGGACAACCGTGCCGCCATTGACTTTTTATTGCTAAAACATCATCTTGGTTGCTCCCCAGTTCGTCATATGTGTTGCTTTAATCTTACTGATAACAGTCGCTCCATAGAGGAGCGCCTAAGGGAGCTACGCAACCTAACTGCTCACATCTCTCAGGATGTGGGCTTCAGTGGCTTCTGGGATTGGCTGACTGGCTGGTTACCTGACTTTTCTGTGCTTCGGTCATTATTTGGGTATGGGGTTTTTGTTTTCGTTGGGCTTATTTGCTTTTGTTGTTTTGCTCAGTGCATTCCATCACTGTATACCTTCCTCCGCTCCCTTGTTTCTCCGCGCCGGTCGGTTCTGCTGCTTTCTAAACCTGAGCTGCAGCAGCTCCACAAGCATGGTTATCTGGAGTTCTCTCAACAAACAGAAAACGGGGAGATGTAGGGATTATGGGAGTCTGGCCCTGCTGATGTGGCACATCCGGGCACACCTGGACAGCCTGGAAGCAGGACATGAGACCTCTGCGTGATCTCTGCATGAGCCCCTCGTGAGGGGAGTACGTGATAGAAGGTACGTGATGGAGAGCACTGAGTATTGCCTAATTGCTGGCCATGTGTAAGTTAGTCACTGCATTGTGTAGTTGCATGAGGTAATAAGGTAGCTTGTTTACTTCACCTAATAAATAAGGGGCCAGCAGTCTCAGACAAGCAGCTGCTGCTCCTTCATTGCATGAGATCCTGTGTCTGCCATTCCTTCATCGCCTGCCATCCCTTCAAATCACAGTTGAAAGATACAGAGTAAATCAGTCACAGGTGCCCCTTCAGTCCATTCCTCTTTCTTCTTAGTACTTACACCCTTCAGAAATTTATCGGTGGTTACCATGTCCTCCAACTTAGTTGCCATGTATCTTGCTCTTTCACTCTTTACTCCTATACCCGTCTCTTCAGCCTCCTGATCATTTTGTTGCTGTTCCCTGAATTCCCTTCAGTTTTTCAATATCTCCCTAGGATTGAGGCAGAATACCTGGTGATGTCACCCAGAGCTCCACAGAATAAGACCATAACCCCCCAACTCCATGGTGTAAGACTCAACTTGGGTAGCCCTGTATCTCTTTCAATATTTCCACCCTCCATCAGCCCCTTCAATAGATTGATAATCTCTCTCAATAGCAGATTTCAGGCCCACATTTTGTTGAAATGACAAGGGTCAGGATTTTGATTTCAGTGATCACTGTCTTCACAAAGAGGATTTTTGCAGAGCAAAAGCAGAACAGGAATAAGCACTTCAGGTACCCAGGACACGTAAAAATGCACAAGAAGCAGTGCCACCAGCTTCTCACTCTATTTTCTTATATTTGGGTAAGAGGCTTGTCTGCCAGCCAACCTGCGCTTTGTGGTCTCAGTTGATGGAGCATCCTCATTTCATTCATTCTTCTGCCAGATTAAAACAGAAATTGCGAGAGTCCTCTAGAATTACTACAGAAGCAGCTGCTGAAAGGGGATAAGCTAATATGATTCTTGGATTAGAGCTCAGGAGGTACTCTGAGAGGACCAGGCATTCATAAGAAACATAGGGTAATATATATGCACACAAGATATTAGTTGGATGGAAAATACAGCCATATATCTGGAGAAAATTTTTCTGTCCTGCCAGTGTATAAAGTCAAATGTGAAGATGGTTCAGAACCTATCAAAACTTTGAATAAAAAAATCACTTTTTGCCCACTGGCCAGTCTGTAGCAATACCAGGTCCTGCAAATCCCATTCTAAAAGAAGACATTTTAATTTAAAACATACATGGGGTGAGGACAGTCATCAATTGCACATACATTGATTCATTGACACGTCAGCTAGCAGACTCTGGTTTCCACTGACTCCAAAGATGTCTATCCAGAAAAGCAGCATTTCAGCTTGCAGGATCCAGATACTCGCGAATCTGCATTACCTGCTGTTGGAACTCTAGAATCACATAACTTTGTGACAGCTGAGCCAAACAGCAGTTTGACCTTAAAGCTGCCCAACCATTTCCTCCTTTGGACCCTGACCCTTCGAGAGAGGATAGAAGTATACCTGAATCTTCAGAATTTTAGCAGATTCCGGAGGTAGCCGTGTTAGTCTATTTCAGCAAAACAAACAAGGAGTCCCAGGTCACTGCCACAGGACTCCTCAGAATTTTAGCATGTCCCCAAAGATCCAGAACCTGATAAAAGACAACCCATAGCTGAGCTCCACACGCTTACAAGAACTGCATAGGGACAGTCAGTTAGGCCTATTAAGAAATTCCCTGATGATGGCCCAGGGGTACTAAATGAAAGTATAATTATTGTTGTATGGCAATGGGTTTTGTTTTCTACATTTTCATAATTAGTTCTGGTTCTAAGGCAGATCAAGTACAACAGTTGGACAATATTGGTGTTGAACTAGTGGTATTCCAGAGAAGCTTTTACACTCATTTAGTGGGTTAAAGTTTGACAGCATAAATTGTGAATATTTGTTGTAGGTCATTGATAAAATTTGATAGAGGACTCATGCATCACCTTTAATTAATGTTGGGTACAAGCCATAGATACAATGAGAACAGGGGTGCTTGTAAGCCACTGCATCCTATTGCCCTTGCATGTTGGTCTCGACATGGCATTTATACGTTAAACTGGAGAATGATGGATTGTTTCTGTTCTTTGGAAATTCCAAAACAATTTAAAAAAAAAAAAAAAGAAGTGCCATTTTGGGAGAAACTGAACATGAAAATTTTCAAAATTTTCCGCAATTTGAAAAAAAAAAGTCTGTCAAAACAAAAGGTTGAATTTCAACATTTCCAAAACGTTTTGATATTTTAGTTTGAAACTATTTGTTGAACTCAACACGAATTTGCAAATAGTTTTAAGTTGATGAGAACTGGATTTTTCAGCAAATACACTATTTGTTGAAAAAAATCTCTCCCAGCTCTATTTATATACATCAGAATAATAGAGATGCTTGGGTATGTCTACATAGCAACTAAACATCTATAGCTGGCCTGTTCCAGCCAATTTGGGCTCACGAGGGTAGGGCTACCGGGATGTTTTGTTGCTGTGTCGACTTCTAGGCTTGGTTTGGAGCCCAGGCTCTGGGACCCTGCAAGGTGAGAGGGTCCCTGAGTCCAGGCTTCAGCCCAAGCCCAGAAGTCAACACAGCAATAAAACAGCCCCGCAGCCCGAGCCCTGCAAGGCAAGTTGGAGAGCAGCACAGCCAGATATGGGTGTCTAATTGCTGTGTAGACGTACCCTTAGAGAGACTGTCACGTTCCTGTCTTTGCCAAAGGCTCCCTAGAGGTGTAGGGATAATACAAATGAAGGAGGAGGCTATATCTGGCATCAGTCTAAGGGAGAAGTCCGTGGACTGGGATACAGAATTGGCTGAGAGGAGCGGAACAGAGAACATGTTGCCAGTATGACTCTACTGCATCACTCAGGTGCCAGAGACTGATCATATCAACTGACTATAGGGGACTGATCTTGTCTGGCCTGCAGAACCGCCTTCCAGCAGCAACCTGCATGCCAGAGTCACTGGATATTGCAGAGGAGTATATGAGGTTTCCCACTCACGACTGCGACACCTTCATTTTGTCTGAACGTAATTTAGAAACTTCATCCAGGAAGTGTAAATTACTCAGCTTCCTCACTCTTTGCTTGAATGTGCACAGGGTTCCATTTGGCTGAGTGGGAATTAAATACACTGAGTTATTATAGTTTGTATTGAACCATTCTTGATTATATCTATTTCATTTGCTGCAGGTATTGTTTTATCTCTAATCCAAGTTCCTTGTTATTCCCCACCTTTACCCTTCTAGAATACCACTAGTCACTTTTAGAAGCCTAGTCTGATTCAGGACCAGCCCGACCATATAGGTGAACTATGCGGTCACTTAGGGCACGAGGTTTTAAGGGGCACCAAATTAGACAGAAGTGAATTTTTTTTTCTGTTTTAAAAAAATACTAATATATTATCTCTTATAACACATTGCGGGGGGTGGGGGGAGTCATAGTTCACCTAGGGTGCCAAAAATCCTTGGGTCAGCCTTGGTCTGATAGCCTCCGGAGTTCTACTTGTTCTATGACTGCTACTGCAGATCACATTTATTTCATGTGGTGGAGGGACAAAGTGCGAATTTAAACTCCAATCCAGGGATTATTGGCGCTAGGGCCACAATTTAAATTTTCCTTTCACAGCATCTTGAGTGTAGAAATCACTGTAACATATATCTCAGAACTTATTTGCTGAGATGACTTATCATTTTCATTTATCCTACTCTCCTCTCTCCTTTCTCTATGTGCTTCCTTTGTCCTTCTTGATATTCTAGGTGTGTTTAATCCTACAGGGGAGTTTAAGGTCTCCTGAGAGAGAAGAGTTTAGGACACTCAGCACATACCAGGAAGCCGTCAGCACCTCACAGTAGCACAGAGGCGGCCTTGGGCATTGGGGGCCCTAGGTGAAAGCCCATTGCGGGGCCCCCTATAGGCCCCCATGCCTCCCCCTTCAACTCCAGCTCCCTGCTACTGGCCCCCCCCATGGCCCTGCCTCCACAGCCCCAGCTCCCCACCACCAGCTCCCCGTCAAGGTCCTGGTCTCCTCCCTATGGCCCCAACCCCCACTGGCCCCAACTCCCCACTCTGAGGCCCCAGCTCCCTGCTGTTGGCCCCAGGGCCAGCTCATCTTCTTGCTGCCGACAGAGGCAGGTGCGGCTTTT
>ML685821.1:14410612-14434410 GCA_007922175.1 Pelusios castaneus
TTATAGCCCACGAAAGCTTATGCCCAAAGAAATCTGTTAGTCTATAAGGTGCCACAGGACTCTTGTTGCTTTTGCTGAACACAGACTAACACGGCTACCCCTCTGGAAATTACTGGCAAGTTAGGTCAACTTAAGGACGACTTAAGACCTAAACAAATCTGTGTCCACACTGGGCTTTTCTTAAATCAACGTAAGCATTTCCTTACGTTGACTTAAGGGAAGCTTAAGTCGACTTAATAACACCTACTTTTAGGTTGACTTAAGCCTTAAGTCGACTCCTTAAGTCAACTTAAAATCAGTGTAGACGGGGATTAACGCTAAGTCGACTTTATTACGTTGATTTAAAGCCAGTATAACGGCTATCTCTGCTGTTAAGTCGACTTACAAAGCCGATTTAAAGTGTAGCCAATTGTTAAGTCGACCTAACTTTGTAAGTGTAGACATAGCCAAGGGTAGGAGCTCAGGGAGGAGACAGAGCCTGGAGCTGGGGAGAGGGATGGAAATGGATAGGACAAGAAGAATGGAGGACGGATAGGACTCAGGGAGGATGGGGAAAAGAATCATAGGTGTAGGGAGGGCAGATACAAAATCTGGGGAAAACAGAATCATTGGAGTCCTAATATACCATATTAACTTATTAAAACAATGGAAAGCCTGAAAGGCTTACTTTATTCACCCCCGATAGAACTGGATTTAGAACCCCAAGTGGCGGTGCCAGGGGGAACCACTCACCAAGGTAACCTTTCGGGAAATTTGTCTCTGGCACAACAACAGAAAGTCAGAGAGCTGGTTAGGAACTTTGCTGGTGTTTTTTTCTACTAGACCGGAGAGAACCCATTTGATTTAACTCTACATTCATCTTACATCTGGGAGCTCAGTCCAGAACAGCAGCCTCTGGATTCTAGCAAGGTTAAGGGATATTGTAAAAAGGGAACAGTAGAGTATGCTCCATCTGGGGGTAACTGAAGAATCACTTAGTGATGTTGTCCAGTTGTCCTGGTCCCAGAACCAGAACACAGTATGCCACACGGATGGGATGGGGGTGGCACGAGGATGGCACAGGGCTGGAAAAGGGTCCGGGGGGTCAGGATCGGGGCTGAGGCAGGGGGGTGGCATGTGGTTGGGTAAGGGTCAGAGGTGGTGGTGCAGGGCCAAGGAAGGGGGGGCCAGCACGAAGATGGGATGGAGGTGTCACAAGGGTGGAATGGGACAGGGTCTGGGGAGATGGTCTGGGGAGAAAGGGTCTGGGGAGATGGTGGGGGGCTGGAATTAGGGCTGAGGAGGGAGGGCAGCATGGGGACGGAATGGGGGTGGCATGAGAGTAGCACGGGGCTGGGAAAGAGTGTGTGTGGGGGAAATGATGCAGGGATGGGATTGGGCCAGGGGGCGAGGATGTGCAGGATAAGGCCAGGATCAGGGCAGGGTGTGGCCCAGGGCTGGGGAGCCAGTGCAGGGGGAAGGGTTTCAGGGAGCTGATCCAGTGCAAGACGTGAGGGGGAAAGGGGGATTGGGAACTGGTGTGGTTTAGGGGAGAGGAAGCAGTGGGACCCACCACCGAGCCACTCTGCTCTTCTGCCCTCCTGCCCCACTCGATACCCCACCCTTTTCTGCTATCCTTCTCCTGCCTTGCCAGGCACCGCTACTTCTCCATCCCTGTCCTTTCTACCATCCCTACCCTGTCCTGTGACTGTATCCCTTGCCTTGCTACCCTTGCCCTGCTTATGGTCCCCATGCTCTCCCGTCCCTTATCTATCCAAAATTTACTCACCCGCCCCCCCCCCGTGAGAAAAGAATTGAAATGTGGCCCCTCACCCAAAAAGTTTGGACACCCCTGCTCTAGCATCTCAAGCGGTTTTTGGTTTTCTGTGGGGACGTTTGCTCTGCCTGGGCCAGGAGGTTGGCTGGAGGTGAGAGTATGGGTGGAATTGCTGGACAGGAAGGGTCGGGGGTTGCAGTGTTGTGGCTTCACTTTGATTTTATGTTAATTCCCCGGTGCTTTCTAGGGCAACGAATATTTGCTGCCAGGCACATGCGGCGCCCGGCGATACCACCCTATCAGTCACCCCAGCAGCGCTCCCGCTCTGCACGACACAGGCTGCTGCAAACACCCCTTTATCGACACACGCTTTGCGCGACTGCGCAGTCGGCGCAGATCCGCGCGAACCCTTCAGGGTCGGTCCCCTGCAACGCCTTCTGGGAAACGTAGTTTTCATTCGGGCGGCTCCTCTTCCCAACCAACGACCTTCCTGGGCTGTAGACCTACCACTACCAGGGTGCACCGCGCCACGCAGCGTCCCGCATTGCGCTTGGGAGCTGTAGTTCTCTGGCCCGGAGGCCTCCTCAGACCGCGGAACCTACCGAGGGCAAACAAAACTCCAATTCCCAGGATGCATCCGCTCGGCCCGCTCCGCCGCTGGTTGGAGGAAGAGCGGGGGCAAGAGGGGCTGTAAACAACAAACTCCCCGCCCCCCTCCCGCGCGCTATGGAGCGGGCCGCCGAGTCTCGCCGCACCGCGCTGCTGTGACCGGCCCCCCCGGTGGGTTCTGCCGCTCGCGCGCGTGGTCCGCCCGGATCGCGGGCGGCTGTTCCGGGGCCGGGCCTGGCGGTCCCCATGGATGACAGCAAGGTGGGTGGGCCCCGAGCGCCGCGGCGGTGTGTGCCCGGGGCGCGCGGCCGCCGCCTTGTGCGTGCTTGGCGTGACCGTTAACGGCTGGGCCGGACGTGGGGGTGACGGTTAAGCGCCCCTCCCCCCAGCTAGGCCTAATGTGCCCCCCTTCCGTGTGGGGGCGGGGCGGGGGTAGCCAGCCCTCCCCCCCGCAGTGGAGCTGCTGAGGCTGCGGTGGGCTGATCTCTCCTCTCACAGAAACACTGGCAGCAACACCGCCTGCCTTTGCGGGAGCCACAGTCTGTGTGCCCGTCCAGTCCTTAGCTGAGGTGGCCAGCTTTGGTCCATCTGATAGTGCCACTGATGCTCTGGAAACTGGGCTGATAGCAGCAACGTGGTTTCTCTTAGGTTCCCCAAAAAGCGAGCCCTGGGATGAATTATTAAAATCAGCAATAGAGAAATGAAAGGCACGTGTCCCATTAGGGCTCCTGGACCCAACCAGTTCTTGCTATTTTTTTTTTTTAAAAACTGCCTGTGCTAATCTGTCCTAATTTCACACAAGACTAGCATAGTGCCACTTCTTTTAAACAAAGAAACAACCAAAGAAAGAAGGAGTCCTCTGGTACTTTTAAAGACTTGCAAATTTTATTTATTGCATGAGCTTTCGTGGGCGAAAATCCCACTTTGTCAGACACTTCAAAGCCAAAACGAAAGCTCGTGCGATAAATACATGTGTTAGTCTTTAAAAGTGCCATCAGACTCCTTGTTTCCACCCAACAACATTGTTAATCTTTCAAGCTACAGACTTACTCCAGCAGAGGAATCTGTGCTGTCTCGGGGACTTTCTTTTTGCCCCACCACCCCCACACATAAGATATAGAATAACACGGCTATCCCTTTGGAATCAGACTCCTTGTTTGTTTTGCTGAACTAGACTAACACAGCCACCCCTCTGGAACGGATCCTATGACTTTTACTTCCCTGCATTTATTTTCCTCCCATTCACCTGTAAGCATCTGACGAAGTGGGATTTTCTCCCACAAAAGCTCATGCGATAAATAAATTTGTTAGTTTGTATAAGTGCCTCAGGACTCCTTGTTTGTTTTGTTGAACTAGACTAACACGGCCACCCCTTTGGAACTTCTTTTTAAAAGACATTTAGAGTCTAAGGGCAGGTCTACACTGATGGTGGCAAATTTGCTGCTGTCAGGTCGATCTTTCTGGTTCAATTGAGCAGTGAGAGAAGTCCTGCTCAATCGATCCAGAAGGTGATGCAGTAAATCCATTTCCTCAAGAAGAGTAGTGTTGAGTGAAAGGGAGGGCATTTCTCAGTGCATTGGAGACGTCGTGGTAAGTAGGTGTTAGGAAGTCAAAGGGAGACATGCAAGCTACGTAAAATAACGTAGGTATCTTCCTTCGACTGCCGCCGAATTCCGCAGCCAGTGTAGACCAGGCCTAAGATACAACTGTGATGTTCTGCTCAGGACAGCCAAAACCATAGCTCATTGTGT
Organism: Pelusios castaneus; assembly: GCA_007922175.1. Lineage (NCBI taxonomy): Eukaryota > Metazoa > Chordata > Testudines > Pelomedusidae > Pelusios > Pelusios castaneus. The sequence continues at coordinate 14,414,729 of ML685821.1, forward strand.
TACCCCTCTGCCTCATCAGGTGAGAGCTTTGCTGGGGAGATTAGATTGCATGTTAGCTCACTGCCACGCCATTCTGTCTTTTTCACCAGGAATCTCTTGCCAATCTAAACCAGAGATATATCTCTGGAGTGTCTAGTCCCTGTCACTAGACACATAGACATTATTAAATTTGCTTCCTCCAAAGAGATGGAGCTTGCTGAAGACTTACATGCCACTTTAATACCCAGCATAGAAGCTATGTTCCCTCTAAGCTGCACGGGTGCGTGGCCGCACAGCAGCCGTTGCACACCCACCCAGGGATCAGAGACCCCTGCACAGCGAGAGGAGAGCCAGGGGTGATGACTAATGAGGTGAGGGGGAAGAGATGGGACCAGGCGAGTGGTGAACCGGTGCTGAGGGTGGAGAAAGAGACAGGGAGCCGGGGCTGCGTGGGTGGGCAGTGTTGGCCAGGGGAGAGCATTGTGACTGGTAGCAGGGGCATGTGGGCTGAGCAGCAGATTAATTTAGAAGACTGCAAATGCTACAAAGTTTTGTAAAAACTCAGCAACTTTCAGCTTCATGCATTTGCACTTTTACAAGTGGTGATAAGTGATGGTGCTGAATGCTGATAATGTACAGAATGGGAAGAAATTAAATGCAGGGGGAGTGTATGACATGGGATCAGGTCAGGCTGTAACAGCAAATCAAAATAGGTGTTAGGATTCAAACACTGGGGAACAGCACATAGAGGAAGGTGAGGTCAAATCACCTGTTGTAATGAGAGAAAAATCCATAGTCCCTGTTTAACCCCAAGGCAACTGAGTTGAATTTGCATATAAATTCAAGTTCTGCAGTTTCTCTTTGAATCTGTGATTTGTTATTCATCTGTTTCAACACAGCTATTAGCAAGTCATCAATGGAGTGAGCAGAGAGATTGAAGTGTTCCCCTATTGGTTTTTTTAGTGTTGTGATTTCTGATGTCAGATTTGTGTCCATTTATTCTTTTGCACAGAGACTGTCTGGTTTGTCCAATATATAAGGCAGAGGGCACATGAATACAGGCACCTACTCTAAAATGCTGCTCTGTTGATGTCAAGGTGGGGAGCTATGGGGTCATCGCTATATCCTCACCCTGCTTTGGTCTTTCTCCTAAAACACACACCCACAGTGATGAACACTGTTTACCTTGCTCTCTGCCTCCAGGTGCATCCTTACGATCCTGAGTCCTTAGACAAATTGTGAAATGTGATAGAGGGGAGGAGAAAGTGTACAGGATATACTCATACTTATGGCTGCCATGGAACAGGTCTTAGTTCATGGGCTTTAGGGACATTAAATGCATATCTCATTTGTGGATAGAACTGTAGTGGGACCATATAATTCTCACTAATATTCATACTTAAGGTATTTAAGTGAATTTTTTATTTATCATGACTGATATTTTGTTCAACATATATATGTATGCAGCATCCATCTCAGCCCTAAATTTTAGCAGTTCAAAATGGACCAAAATGTAGATGATGAAGGTTAGGGAAAGACCATTGCATTTTATAAGAGTAAGTACCTGAATCTTGATACAACATTCTGCTTGTATGTATGCAATTTCTTCTTTTCATGTAGACTCTGGTATTTGTGTGACTCCCTTCCCTCATTCTAGAGAGTATAATTTCTGTGTATGCAGAGATCTTGAACGTATAAGAAACTTTTCTGTTTGTTTAACTTCAGGTGCTGCTGTTAGTTAAAATGGTGTTTGCCCAGTTCGGTAATAATGATTTTTTTCAAATGAATTGAGAGGTATTAGACTTATGGCTCTGTGGATTGCAATCATGTGTAAATCCTTAGACTGGTAGTGACAGTCAGTGTTCAGACAACCTGCATTGTGAACTGTGACTGTGAACCCCAAAGAATACACCCTCTCCTTCTCCCTCTCCATCTCTCTCTCCAAGCAATATAATTTTACCGTATATATTTCAAGGACCAGAAGCCTGATGGCCCTCCATACAGCAGCGCTAATCCCCATAAGCGGCTTCACACAGGCAAAGCCTTGCTGATTTCAGTGAACAGGGCAAAATAATATATACACTAATATTAGAAGCTTAATATGAAACCCTTTGAAATACATTTATCTACAACTAAGTTATTTGTAGAAGTGTTGTGACCCTAAGAGCCCCGGAACGCCCACTGTCAGACAGCCTACCATTCTGTAACTCGTAAGGCCTGACATGCCTATTACCGCGTGCGTCTGTGTCTCTGTGTCCTAGAAGAAGGATTTTGGATTCACCTGTGTAACCAGCATCATTACAGGCAGGGGACAGTGAAAATATATCCATATGTAAAGTAAACAAAACAGTCACGGTGACAATCAGCATCTTAGCTAGCACAGAGGTAGCCAGAATTTGCACCTCAGGAACTATCCCTCCTGGGTTTTGAGGCAGAGACAACAGACTTTGCGTAATATAAGAAGCAAAAATAAGTTCTAGTCATCGATCGTTCAAGGAACATCGGGTACAGCATCCTATGAAATAAGCAGATTGAATCAGCTGACTGTATATAATGATGTTGGGCTATAAAAACATCAAGTGAAGTTTTCTTTGAAAGCTTGTAATGTTCTGAGCATGATGATCATTATGGGATATAGATACAGACTGTGGTTATGAATTTATCTATTTGTGTATGTATAAAACTGCTCATAATTTGTGCTGCAGCATTCAGCTCCCCCTTACAATGGGATGGTGGGCAGCCAGGCGGTGAGGGGGCACCTCCTCAATTAGATCAGAGTAACTCTGAGCACCTAGGATTGTACAGTTTAGGAAAAGACAAATTATGGGCTGTTGGAGTTAATGAGAAAACCTTTGAAACTGAAAAGAAAACCCCAATCTTGGGTAGCTAAGAATGGAGGCCATTGTCCCTACTTGAAATATCTATAGTGAACAAAACCGCAAACTTTTAAAAATGGAAGAGGTTTGAACTGAACAGCATCCAGAAACTGAGAGATTATCACTCAATGGGTGCTGTCCATGGAATGCTGGGAAGCTGTTCAGCGGCAGAAGATAACTTGTATTAGAAAAGAGAATTTGTCTAATTTGATCAAAGCCTGAGGTTCTTTATTTTCTGTGTAACTTGTATGCGTTTGCCTTTCCTATTTTATCTTTTGATCTGTGACCCCAACATTTTGTTTATTTTTACCCCAAGCAGTTCTGTGTTGGGCAAACTGTGGTGTGTATACGCCAAAGCAAGCTGATGTTGGGGGGTGGATTTACATCTTCAGGGGTGATGAGCCAGAGGGGAAAAGTCCAAGTGTGTGCTAGTTAAGAAATCAGAGGGGAGGGGAGCACATTTGGGGAGACTTAGGACTGGAAGATATCACCCTAGAAGGAGCAACTAGTCTGGTGGAAGCTAGGAAGAGAAGATCTTTATGATTGTGGGGTGGCTACTGGTGTAAGGGCTCTGAGTCGCTGCAGCTTCGCATTAAGGCAGTGGTTTTCAAACCACGGGTTTCCGCAGACCATTTCTTACAGATGCAGATTGGATATGGCTCCACATATTTTTATCTGTGCCGGGCTAGAGCCCTGCAAATACGCAGATATCCGTGGATATCTGCATTATATCCGCATCCGCGGGTACAACACAGATATCCGCAGACCATTTCTTGCAGATTGGTTACGGATCCATATATTTGTATCCACGCAGGGCTCTATGGCATAGCTCCTCCAGGTATCTGCCAGATGCCTTCCCATTGCTTTTTTGCCCTTTCCCCCCTTCCAGAAAGCTGATTGCTGTCTTTGTATCACTCTCAAGCCAAGTAGCTATGCCCTGAATTCAGATTCTTTGTGCGAGCAAGAGTGATGTTCAGATATTGGTATTATATTAGAAAGGGGAGAAGACATTTTTCTTTGATTTTTCTGAAATCTGTAAAAAAGACTAACTGAAACCCAAATTCTTGGATTTCTGTTAAATAGAAAGGTGGGTGATGTCATGTTTTGTATTTGGCCAACTTTTACTAATGATGGAGACAAGCTTTTGAGTTGACACAGTGCGAAAGCTTTGTTTCCATCACCAAAAGAAGTTAATCTAATACAAGTTATTACCTCACCCACTTTGTGTTTCTCTAATATCCTGGGATCAGTATGGCTACAACGGCATTGCATGTGACATTATTATTGTTAATGATCTTTTTCTTTTGGCTCTTGGTCACAGATGACTGTTTGAAAAGACAGTTGCTGAATGCTAATAACTCCTGAACCTATGTTAACTCCGTGCACATGTAAAGGGAGTTTGGGAGTTACATTTTTCTCTCATCCATGCCTGGATTCAGCTTGCAGGACTATCTTATGTCTTTTTCTGTTTTCACATCAGCATAGCAACTGACTAAGCAAACAACAGTAATATGAAGGATTAAATTAAGATCTTTTTTTTTCTGGCCATGTTGCTCAGATTTACAGTAAAGAATACTCAGAAGTCCCATGTTCCCAAGAAAAATACTTGTGGTAGCAGGACTGTATTAAATCATGGGATGTGCAATGTGGTGCCAGAATTACTTGAGAACCTGTTATTGAAATCCTGAGGCGCTTCTTTGGCTCTGTGGAGATTAGAATAGTGTGGAATTGTTGAAATCAATCTCAAGTGAGAGGGGAGGGTGCTTCACATTTAAATTCCCACAGTCTCGGTGGCTATCTCATACGGGAGCAGTGACCTCAAAGACAGAGCCTGCTGTCCTCCTATCTGGATGGAGCCCTGTGTATAGGGTTCCTTAAATGATCAGAGAATTTGGAGGGGTGGGCAGTAGTGTACAGAAATATAAAAAGTGCTGTGCAGAGTGAATAGGGCTCCATCAAGGTGAAAGGATAATGGAACAATTAGGTATTTAAGGTTCGGTTAGATTCTAACTGCTTCATAAATTGTATCTGTGCAGTACCACTGAAATGCAGCTGCTCCTGGGGAAGATGGCAATGTACTCAGAATGCCTGGGGCCATTTTTATTTTATTTATTTAATATAATATATAGTTCCTGTAGCACTTTAAACATACAAAGGATTATACAAGTAGCCCACAGTAGAAAAATCAACAAAGCCCTAACTGTTGTAGAAAAGCAAAACATTTAATTTGCATGGAAACTAGCCAGTTGTTATAAATGTTTCTGGCAAGGTATTTTCAAAATTGTATACACCTTGGGACAAATTTAGCAGAGGTGTAGCCTGCTGTGATTAATTGAGAAATGTCTCAATGAATTTTGTTCCCTTAGCATTTTTATGATAATTTAAAGAGGAAATCTTAAATAACGTGCTTTGGAGTCTTCTGTTCTAGGAAGGGTGCAGGGAATTTACAGTTAAAATAACATTCTGCTCAACTTGACATAGAGTTTGAATTTTCTTCTAGTCTTATGAGTGCATTTATTTAATTCAAAATCAGTAAAAGTCCATGAAATATGTACGCTGTGTTCCCCTGTTTGCTCAGAGCAGTCAGCCCCTTTTGAATAAATTATAAAAGGCAATATGTGAGGGGATAGGATTAGCCTGCCAAGTGATTGCTGAATCATTTCACTACATAAAGAATGAGTTCTGTTGTCGAAATCACTTTTCAATATAGAACATGAGTTCATTTACTTATAAATTGCTTTTACTGTGTGATGCTGCAAAACAAACTTGCTTTGATAATTGCAGATATCACTTGTTCTACATTTACAACATTTGCATTGTGCAATAATAATGGGCTGTAACACTGGAACAATTACCTATAAGAAAAATACAGTCTGTGCATAAGTTACTGTGTCTGCATCGCAAGCGAATGATGCAGTACTAACTGGTGTGTTCATCACAGGTTTTTGAAATCTTGGGAAATCAAACCAATGATCCCCGAAGGTGTTGAGAGTAGAGAAAAGTCATATTGTTCTGCTCATCAAATTACGAACCTAAAGTGAGAATTTTTTTTGGTAACATGGGCATTTGGAGGGCCACCCCATGTAATAGCACTGGTATCTGATTTGAAAGACACCTATGCGTCATCTTTGTGCATGAGAAGCAAAATATGTTGGGAGGGGAGTTTGAGGAGTAAAAGGTAGAGAAATAACTTCATGTGGTTCTAGTGTGGTACATTTGAAAGTAGATTCTCCACATTCAATAATGGGAGTACTTCATATGGAGTACACATTCAATGTGTTGGGACAGGAGAAGTAGTGGTATTGAAAGAGAAGGAATCGGGAATAGAAATGCAACCAAATTACTAGTTAACTAAAATCCATCATAGATTCCTTTTGAAATGAATCAGAATGTAGGGGATGCAAACGGGGTTTATTACAGTTAGATTAGCCTGCCGGGAACTATAGTTTCAAATCACATTAAGGTTAGCTCGGCCCTTCATTTGTCTCGTAAGTAGAATGTCATATAATTTGCTGTGGGCATGTATGTGTGTGAGAGCGTGCGCTCATTCACGTATGAAACTAACATTTGAGGTTCTGTCAGTTTTGCATGGACATCAAAGATAGGGCACCCTTTGAAAAGCTAGAGCTTTGTTCTGGTATCTAGGGCAAAAATTTCCTTCTTTCCACTGCTGTGCAGCGTAATTTATGACACAGAGGTGGCTGCAGTTTGGTGGTACTGCATTATTACTATTTATTTATTTTTACCGCTGTAACCCAAGAAGCCTCAACTCACCGTGGTAGGTATTGTACAAACACATAACGAAAAGACTGTGCTTGCCCTCAAAGAGCTGATGTGTATATACTTTGAGATGGAAGGTGCTATAGTACATAGTTGTAAAATAAGATAATAGGCAGTAGCTCTGTAAAACCATTTCAAGTTGTTATAGATAATAACATTATAGTTACAATGGTTAGAGGGCTTTTTGGTTTGAGGTGTGTTTTCGATTTTAAGGGGCAAGCCTTTTGTGTTATCTTACGTAACTTTGGTAGAATTCATGAGCTCTTAATCATTAAAACGATTGTCTCTTTAATGAGGATCCATTGACTAAAAAAAAGAAATGAGTACACAGTTAGATTTGGATTAGTAAAAGTCTAAGGGGAGAGTTAGGAATCAAGATGATGAAGTACTGTAACATGAAATATTTCTTAATTAATCACTTTTACATATTACTGTTCTGTGCATCAATAAATCATTTAAAACCAGCCTTGCAAAATCACGAGAACTTACCAGCCCAATCTACCTGCGTATCAGCAAGAAGATGACACTTTACTCATCTATCCAAAAAACAAAAATTTGTCATGGGAGTCAAACTTTGCAAGGCTCATCTTAAGAAGCACAAGTCTGTGTAATATAGAGTGAGATTTCTTTTGTAAAGTGTGTTTTGATAACAAGAAGTGAATCTATCTTGTATTGATTAATCGAATTTTTTTTTTCAGACCCTAGATAGCTGGGCTGCAGTCATTATTGTATATGATTTTTTTTTTTTCTGGCTAGTGCTTTTAATTTGTGAATTTCCTATTTTCAAATCCTTTGAATTTGGAAATCAACCTTATATTTTGTTAAACAAAATAATTTTTGAATTATTATGTAATCATAAATTCCAGTGTAAGATGCTAAACTCCATTCTGACTTTGAGTATGTGTAACATTCTTAGTGGACAGGATTGCTCATTGCATGTACAGGTAATTGTTCATAATAGCAGTTGATGTTCAAACAGGCCTTCTGGTTGGCTGGTTAGTTGACTGATCTCTTTGTGCTCCTGCAAAACAGTCCTCCAGGTTGTATTGCGGTAGCTCATAGTGTAGCTTCCTGAGCAGTGACTTCATGTTAAGAAGCCCTTGTTGCTACTGTAGTTGTCAAAAGTAAACTTTTCTTCCTTTGTTATCTGGCATCAATTAAAATAACTAAGTACTATGCATGAGGCATCAGAGAATTTGGTGGAATGTTGTTGCCCTTGGTTTTAATATACCACTTTTATTCCTTCCCCAAATTTCCCAGCAGTAGGATCCCTTCTTGCTATGCAAATCCTAGAACAACATGAGGAACCTCATGCTTGTTATCTCCTGCTGACTGGAAGTTTAATTTATTGTCATGTTATAGGTGGTCGGAGGCAAAGTAAAGAAACCAGGCAAACGAGGTCGTAAACCTGCCAAAATAGATTTAAAGGCAAAACTTGAGAGAAGTCGTCAGAGTGCGAGAGAATGCAGAGCGAGAAAGAAGCTAAGATACCAGTATTTGGAAGAGCTGGTATCAAGTAGAGAGAGAGCGATCTGTGCACTCCGAGAAGAGCTGGATATGGTAAGGAATTTTCTTCTAACCTAAAACTGGATTTGGGCTGGATCCAGTTCTCATTGAAGTGAGTGAGGCTTTTTTGCTATTGACTTAAATGAGAACATGATTAGGGCATAAAAACAAATATGTTAAGTGCTTGCTTGGTTTGCATGTTGAATGTGACCCTGGTTACAAGATTAGTCATATTTGAAGTAGATATAAGTAAGGTGACGTCTGTGCATGAGTTTATCATCTTAAAATCTTATTTCTTATATCTGGGAAAGAGTCTGATTTCAAAGGGTAGGAGGGAGCACACTGAAATATTGAGATGCAGAGAGTTTGTAAACATGTTCAGCCAGCCTTTGCTTTCGTGCCTGAAGCTGACTCTCCAGGTACAAAACTGAATTTGCATGTGTAGATTGTGTTAGGTTGTTCAGCTGTCTAGCTATTGTGTGAACAAAAGGGGTGTATGCACACTTTTGCAGATAGAGTAAGTTGGTAGGCAAACGTGAGCTTGAAAAATGGAGATTTTGGTTAGTAATTTAGTCTTTGGTAGGCTGAGGTTTGAGATATCCAAAATAATCAGCTTTGTATAAGAACCAATGGATAATCAAGCAGCAGTCTTTTACTTTCTCTTCTCTGGTTGGTAGCTTTTATTTATAGTTTAACCAGCACAGGCTAGGTTGGTAACCTCTTCTTTCCCACCTCTCTGTTCTCAAAACCAAAAAAGTTTCTTTCTGTGTTGTAGCCTGTTAATGAAGAAGTTTTAATTAATTGTGATGTGGCTGAAAGGATGGCAGGCTTCCCATAATTCTGGGTTGCAGAGCACCAGAAAAGAACTCATGAGTATCCACCAGCATTAGATTCATGTGAAATTGTTGTTTTAAAAGGTGGTGACCTGGAAGAATATTCCATTTGTTGTCCTGCCAGCAAATGCATGTGGTGTTCCATACAGTTTAGTAATTACTATATTGTAGTATGTAGCACTGTCACCAGTAGTAGTTTTAGTAATTGAAGCAAGATTTACTCAAGCCAGGTATGCAATCACATACCCATGCTTGACTCATCAGCAGTTGTATAAAAGGCTCCAGCTGTAAATCCATACCTTAAATGAATATACCAAAGGTAAAGATTACAGCTCTGTTTTGTCTTCTGATGGGATTTTTCTAGTGCTTCATATCTTTGCACATTTCAGTACAAGCAGTGGTGCATGGCAATGGACCAAGGGAAAATCCCCTCTGAAATAAAAGCCCTGCTAACTGGGGAGGAGCAAAGCAAAGGACAGCAGAACTCAACCAAACTTGCCAAGGCTGGGAAGACTGAAGTGCATAGTAACAATCCCTGTGAGTATTATGTTTTGTGATTATATGTTTAAAAAAAGGGGGGGGGGGCAAGTGTGTCTTCATGCAGGAGTATCATGGTGGTAGGCAGAAGCATAAGGATATATTCACATACACAAATGATCAATTGTAGCATTGAGTCAAAGGGTTTAATGGGATGTATAAAGATTTTGTGATATTTACATAAACAAGAACATCACATCATGGGCAGAGTCGGAGTGGGTGGGGAGCATTGCCCCCAAACCTATGATTTTGTTTTTTGGGAACCCCTGCCCTTCGTGCCATCCAATGCTGCGTCTCTCTCCCCCCCATGGGCCTCCTTCGCCTCTTCAGCAATGGCGTACTGAGGGAGGGGACAGGAGAGATCCATGTCTCTAAGTGCCTGCCAGGGCCCTCCTCAGAGGAGCCACCCCCTACTGACATTCCCAGTGGCTGGGCTGACCCGCTCCATGCCCCCTTATTGAGCCTAGAACAGGGCTGGGAGGCAGAGAGGCCAGATTGACATGGCCACCAAGGATCTTGGAGGGGGAGGTGTCAGCTGACGCCCAAGGGCATAGCCCCCTCTCTGTGCCACTGTTCCCTTGGTTGGCAGAGTGCCCCGCTCATCTGTGAGCGCCCACTTCTCAGCCCCTTCCTTTCCATAGTAGAGGTGGGCCATGCCCTCCTGGGTGAGGGGAGGGCCTAGGGGAGGGGAGGTTGGGCACCAGCCAGGCCATCCCTGGAGGAATCACCCCCCATACTCCTCGCTGACATCCCTGATGGCTGCACTGACCCAGCCTCTCTGTGATTCCCATCCCCAAGCTGGGGTCAACAAAGGAGCTGTGTTGATGTGACCGCTGGGGATGTCAGCAGGATGGGAGTGGGGCAGGGCCATAGCTCCATCGGTATGCCACTGTCGCTGCACTCATCACCTCCATGGGGGGCAGAGGGGGAGAGCGAGAAATGGACCTGCAGACCCCCTCCCAACTGTGAGGTGCTGCTGCCGACTGAGGGGGATGCAAATGCATGTAGGGGTCTTGCTTCCTCCATGGGATGCTCTAACCTCCTTAACCCTTGCCCTACACCCAAATGAAGTAGTCAAACTCTGCCTATGCTGCACATTGAGTTATAGTAGCTGTGAAGCTGGGTGATAATTTTCAAGAGAAATTGACACCTTTCAAAACACAAGATTTTCACTGGTGGTGAAATATTAAACATTTGACTTGCATATTTGTTCTCCTTTGATCACAAGGCTGTTGTTTGGAGGAAGGAATTACTCTGGTATAGGAATTCCTATATTCTTAACACTTTCTGAGTACACAATACAGAAATGTCTTTAACCTAGCTGCTTTAAAAACAAGGCTATTTAAGTTGCAAAGTCAAGCAAGTACTTGAAAATTAGGAAATTCCAGCTTTACAAGTGCCTGTGCAACTTGAATTCTTCCTCTTTGCATGTCCATCCTGTGGAGTGAATGAAGCAGAGATTCAGAGGAAAAAAACAGTGTGATCATACAAATTAATAACTATACCAATGTTTCTCAACCTTTAGTGGACCGGGGAACACCTAAAGGTATTAATTACTTTACACAGAACACCTGATGAAAACTCTCTTGAAAAAGCTGGTATATACTGGCTGTAATGTTCATAATATCTGAGTACTGCACATTCCTGCAAAAAGATTCAGGAAATGGAATTAAATATAATTTTACAACTATAACATGTTTATTTCTAAAAAATAGATATATAATGATTATGCATAAAACTGAAAATATTACTCAAATTTTAATGGGAATTTTGGGACTGCATGGTCGAACAAAGTTAATCTATTCTTGGAGTAAGGTTTGTCAAAAAAAGCCTTACCGTGGAAGTTATGTCCAAGTGATTTTGATGCTGATTGTAACAGTGGTGGGAAATTTAAAATGACCCAGCCACAGCAAAGAGCAAGGTGTGGGCGGATGCTGATGCATATCTGGAAACTTTGCTGTGTCTGGGGCATTTTACTGTTGCAAGTGCAACTGTATATCTCATGTTTCCTAACTTTGGAGTGTAAACATTACATTTTAAAAGTTACATTAAAATAATTTTCCAAGTCTTTTTTTAAAGGAACAGGATAAAAACATTCCCTGATGTGCTATTGTAACAATCCTCTTCCCATTATGCAGCTTCAGCAGGGTTTTGAATCCTAAACCTTCAGCACTGAAGCAAACAGCTACCACTTGAGCTACAAGACTAACTACATTAGTTGGCAGCTATAGAAGTCAGTTATCCTATGGTGGATAACTGGACTGGAACCTGCTTCACTTCTTCCTCTGCTACAGCTGCTCTGGAAGCTCTCAGGTGCTCCGATTGCAGTGGCTGCTGTGATAGAGTTCATGCCACTATCTTAAAATGTTTGTGTTTGCGATTACTATTTTGGGAGAATGCCAGAAATGTTCTTCGGAATGCAAGCAAGAGAAGGCAAACTGCAACTTTTAGCAAATTATATCTTGGCAAAAGCTAAATGGAATTTCATGGGACAAAGAAAAAGCACTATGTAAGCAAGAAAGCATTTCCCCTTCTGAATATCAAAGGCCTGCTACAAACAATGGAGAACTTCCCAAAGAAAAGGTAGCAAGAATCCTTTGTAAAGAAGCATGCTAGGCAATCTAAGTGAAGGGCTTATCAGCAACCCCTGAAATACTGTGCATGGGCGTGCATACATTCATGCTTTTTGTGTATTGAGACTATAAAGACAAGTATTTTTCTTTTATTCAGAGCCTCCTCCAACCCCTTTTTGCTGCAGTTGTCTTTCTCTCCCTTTCCAAAACTGAAACATGTCTACACTCATACTCACACCCTCGACCAGTGGGTCAGCTGCCTCCCCATGCACACGCACCATGTACACTGCCTCCTTTAAATCCTCACCCACTTGTCCTGCATCTCTGTATTCTGGTTTTTATGCCAATTTCTCTCCAGCCTTAGCTTCCAATTCAGCTTGCCTCTTCCGTGCTAGTTCCTAATGCCAGGAACTAGTAGCAAGGAGGTCAGTTGCACCAGTAGTTCAGGCTGAAAATGAGGGAGAGTTTCTGGAAATAAGGTGGGTGAAGTGAACCCTCCCAATACATTGCTAAAAATTGTCCCACTTCCTTTGGATTATACCTCCTAATACAAGGCCCTGTTCATATAAGTTCTATGCAGATGATTATACTATGGAAAAGTAGAGTTATGTGGATTTCAGTGGGCTTAGATTCCATAAAGAGGGATTGTCTTTCTTTGTATTTTGTGAAATGCAACAGCTTTAGATATTATAAAATGAGAAGACGAAGACTGTGAAAGAGTTAGGGAGATCTCCAAAGAGGAGTTCAGTCTCTCATTGCAGGAAACTGGCTCCTGAAAGGGCCTGATCTCCCACTAAATCCTCAGTGTTGGAAACCTTGACTTTTTGGGACTATACCGTAGGGGTGAAAGACTCCTCCTCTGGTACTGGTGTGAAGTCCCAGGGTACCACAGAAAAGCACAGCTCCAACAGGCCTCTGGTACTGTCTATGAAGGACAAGAGGACAAAGGACATGCATTTCACCAGAATGGTACTGTCTCACACTGACTTACCGTTGATACCATCACACTTGGCACTCAGCACTGGGCAGATCAAAGTGCTAGATGCCTTCCGTGACTCTCCAATTTCAAATCACAAACTATCAAGTGATCGTGGCCAAGTCCAACTTCATAGACTATAATACATTTGCAGCTTCATTGAACAGCTACCACAGCAGCATAGAGAATATTTTCAGGTCATAATTGTGGAAGCTCAGTTGCTAGTCAGAACCTTACTTCAAGAGTCCTTTGATGCCAAAGACACTGCTGCGAGATCCATCTTCCTAGCAGTTTTTATGCATGGCTTCAGCTCTCCAGGTTCCTGAGGGAGGTTCAAAATGCTGTTAATGAATTCCTGTTTGGTGGTTGGAAACTGTTCTTGGAGACCATGTATGAATCTCTGCGTACAGTGAATGACACCAGGCAACTTGAAGATTTCTGGGTATATATACTCCTGTGTACAAAGGGAGATTTAGCACTTCCCAGACTGCCCGGAGACTGTGTCCTGCTCAGTTCTCAGGATTTCACAGAAGCACCAAACTCATTAAGAAAAGACAAATATTCCAGAGAGCGCGCACTGTTCCTCCACCTACACTAAGTACCCAGTCATCACTGAAACAACAGTTTTGATGGGCAGGATGAGGGTTCATTTTCTCTTTCATCTTTAGTTCACAAGCTGCAACCATTTTCCCACCTTTGTAGACCACCCTTTCCCATTTCCGTCTGGATTAGTGGCATATTACGACAGACAAAGATACACCATCCACTTTACATTCCTTCTTCTGTCCTTCCCCCAACCTTTTTCCTCTCCTCCTTCATGGAGCTCTCTCATGAGACTATACTGAGAGAAGTGTACTCTCACCTTCATTTAGGAGCAGTAGAGCTAATTCATCTCTTCACAAGAGGAAAGGATTGTACTCAAATTATTTCTTTGTGCCAAGAAGGACATAGGGTGGAGACAAATCTTAGATCTAAAACTTCTGAATAAATTTGTGAAGTCTCAGAAGTTCAGAATTGTGATTCTGTCAGCTATAATTTCTTATCTAGAGGCAAAAGATAGAATGCATCGCTGTTAGGTTGGGGGAGCATACCTCAATGCCCACACAACTCAGGGCAGATGGTCATCTGAGAAACCAGTTTCCCTAGCAACCTGTTGGCACTCAGGCCAGTCAGGATTGCCTGCCTTCTGTTCTACCTCTCACTGGGGCAAATCAGTGTCATGACAAACAATGTGGTTTGCATGTTCTAATCAACAAACAAGGATGAGCAAGATCCCCCACCCTTTATGTCAATGCTATATGTTTATGGAACTGGTATATAACCCATCAGATTCAGCTGTCAACCATTTATTCTCCTGGAGTCCAGAATGTAACTGCCCATAGGCTCAACACTTTTCCCAGGGCTATGAATGGGAATTGGACTTCCATGCATTCTCTCCAGTACTGCTAATAGGACTAGACTTATTTTATAGTACTGTTCTGGCCGAGACAAGCTTGGTATCCTTACCTTCTTCATCTGTGTGTCAATCTGGCATTCAAGCTTCTTGACCATTCCTCATCTCCTCTTCCAGGATCCAGGGTGTATTCTTCACCTCAGCATAGGGGTCCTTTGTCTCTGAGCATAGCTTCTCTGTGGTTCACAGGATTAGAGTCCACCTGCTTGACAGCTGTACAAGAAGTATTACTAAACAGCAGAACAGAGTCAATTTGAATAACATCTTCAGAAATGGAAAAGATACAACCAATGGTGTCACTGTCACTGACTTGTGCTTGTATCTTCTCACTCTTAGCCCTACTGGATTACTTGTTGGACTTCAAGAAATCATTTAGCTCACATTAAGATTCACCCAGCTACAATATTAACATTTCATCCTTCATTAGAAGGATATTCCATATTTACCCATCTTGTGTCCTCAAGATTTTGCCAAACTTCTACCTCCTTCTTAAAGATCGCACTGTAACTTGGGTGCTCAACCTGGTATTCAGATATCTCATGAGACCTCTATTTGAATCAATGGCAACCTGCTCCTTGCTTCACTTATCCATGAAAAAGGCCTTTTTCTAGTAGTTCTTATGTTGGACAGCAGGTTTGGGGCCTCGCTGGCAGGTCTCTCCCCACTCAGTTTTTGATATGTTTCAAAGGCAAAGTCTCTTTATGAACACACCTTAAAGTCTTACCTAAAGTGCTGTTGGGTTTTCATCTTACCAGTCCATTCATCTACTGTTATTTTTTCCCCAAAATCATGTAGGTCTCAGCAGGAAACCTGCTTTCCTTTTGTCTAGGGTAGGACCAAGCAATTTTTGAAATCACTAGACTGTTTCCATTGCAGAGAGGTCCAAGGGATCTCCAGTCTCTGCCTTGAGACTTCCGAGATGGATCTCTGGATGTGTTGTCACTTGCTGAGACATAACTGGTGCTCTAGCCACGTGAGTGGTAATAGTGCAGTCTACGAGATCACAGGCAACATCCGCAGCTTTATTTAAAATCATTCCACTGAGTTATTTAGAACTACTACATGGGCCTCAGTGCAGCATGCTTTTTCTAAATACTATGCCTTTATCCATGTTGCCAGATTGGATGCGGTACCTGCCAGTGTTTTACTGTCTTCAGTCCTGGAATCCGTTCTGAGGTTCTCCTCTGGCTTGCCCCAGACACTGTAGTAGCTCAATCACAAGTCATTGAGCTAGATTCAGGAATCACTGCCTGAAATTCTATATCCTGTGTTCTGTAGGCTATCAAACTGTATTGTAAATGTTTCTGTGGCTTTAAAATTTATTAATCACCCTGAGTCTTTCATTTTCGGCTCATTAATTTCATCCGCTCCACTCTTTGTGAAAGAGATGTTTGAGCCACCCTCTGCCTCCTTCCCTATCTGCTGTTGTAGCTATGGCCATGCAGGCAGCTGGTTGCCTCCTGGAGCTACTGAAGGACAAGGAGAGAGTGTCTCATCACAAAAGAAATCTAAAAGTCAGTTAGGACCTAAAGTCTGGTGGGTGGGGAAAGGTGGGTATGGGGTAGAAATTATCTAAAGACTTCCAAAAATCTTGTTAGCGGAGCCCTACTACATCACAGTTTTGTAACAAAATCCAGGACTGGATTATCTGTGTACTGCTATTCAGCATGTTGTGTATGGACCTGAAGTAGACAGGAAGGGCCTGATTCATTGTCATATTCCACCAGTTTTAGTGAACTCAAGTGATTTTAATGGAATTATACGGGCATATAGTTGGAGTAAAGCAGCAGTGAATCAGATCCAAGGAGTCCTTAGGTAATGGTTATGTTAATCAGAAGATAAAACATTGTGAACCTTGCCCTTTTTCATCCCAGGTATTTATTTGATGCATGAAGTCATGAAAAATATGAAGGGATAGGTTCTGTATATTTGTCTCTTAACACAGAAAGTCTTGCCTAATTATATATGTATTTTTAAAGAGCTATCAGTCATGGTTTGCTTTCATAATTGGATAATAGTAAGTGTTCACCTGAGGAATCTGGATTACATGAAGTGCTTTTCGAAAGAATTTTATAACCTACACATAGTTATTAAATGTATTAGATTTCAAAAGGTTTTTCTTTTTGACAGCTGAAACCATTGATATGTTTAGAAGAGTCCTTGTGAATATGATTGATTTCTTTTTCAGGGTGAAAGTTGATCAGCTGATACGGAAATCAGTGGTGAATCCAATCCTGCTTTGCATCCATGAAAGACTGGAGAAAATGTTGCTTCTCTTTGCTGCCTGCCATTGAATTGTGTGATCTTTTGTAATTGTTATACCACAAAGATCAGTGTTAATATCACCATAAAAAGTTTGACATTAGCCCCACAAATGTAGAGAAATTCAGAGGTAAGGCTGAAATTCAATTTTTAACTAATGCATGCCTAAATATTGCAGCTTATGTGACATTGTTAGATCATCCAGTGTTGATAACTCTTCTAAAGGGAGGGGAAAAAACAAAATTTCAGCCTTAAAACTAAATTTCCTACTTGTTAATACTATGTCATATTCTCTTGGTGTATGAATTTTGTATGATTTAATTTGTTTATTACTTTTTATGGTGGTCACTTAAGGGGAACAAAGTGCTTTTAATTTGCAGGAAGATATGTGGCCTCGTGTTCCTGATACTGGATCAGGACCAAGTTGAATCTGTGTGTCTCATATATACATGTGTGGAGTACATTGTAACACTACCTTTAACTATTCTTGCAAACATCGTAGTGTGTTCTAATGATACTGTCATTTGCATTTGTCATCTATCTTGCCTTCTTTAAATTGTGACTAGAGAATATTAAGAGCCTTGTTTCTTTATTAATGCATTGCAACAACACCTCATTATTTTAAAAAAAGAAAAAGAAACAAACACTGTTTTTCAGTTGCTTTTGATGCCACTGAATTTACATTGGGCCTGATCCCTAGTCAATGGAAGCTTTGCCTGAGTAGACCCACTTGTTCACTTTTAACTCAAGACTGGCTTTGATTACACTGACTATGGCTTGAAGCCATAAATCTTCCATATACAGAGTTGGCAGAATTTGAATTTTTTATGACGTTGATTTATAAGCATTTTTTCTATAGTGATTTAAACTAAATACAGGTGCATAAAATTATGGGTTTTAAGTAATTTTAAAACATTTCTATATATTTAAATTTTCACAATTGCAGGGAATTATGGGGGTAGGTCAGAAAATGGCAGGGAGACAATAATCGACAGCAGACAGTGAGAGTCAAAAAGTGAAATCTTTATAGTCATTAAACCAAATTATATATTTTGACATGTGATGTCGACAAAGTAAATATCCCAAAATCAAATCCTGAAAGGAAAAGGAGCTTACTTTGCTTATCTGTTAATTTCAGTTATTAATGGAAATATTCTTTACGTGTGTGTGTTGGGAGGTAAACTTGACATTTACTGACATAGACCAATAAACATCAAGTCCTTTCAAACTTATGTATATGCCATGTTGTCTTTGTCTGGGGGATAATACAATGTGGTGATGGAAAATGCTGACAAACCCTTATCAGAGTGCCAGTTAGCTCCACTTTAGCTAATACAATAAGATTCTATTCTGGAACATTTTGCAATCCACTGATAGCTTCCTGTATGTTTCAATGAGCCAGCTTGTTTGAAATATATACAAAGATCTTCTTGGTATGGATTGTGGTTTCTACATTCAGTCCTTCCCTGGAAGCTGGCAAATACTTTTGAATCAAATTATATGGTGCTGGCCACAGCCGTGCTACGTGTTCTGTGTTAGGGTATACAGTTGGTGTCCTACAACTTTGCTATCTAATTTGATGATGAAAGCCATGGAATGTTTCTAGAACCTGCTGTTGTAAGAATGCTTCTCTCTGACCCTTTATAAATATAAATCTTACCTGTGCTGATGGATTGGTTTTCATTTTTTCCCTTTTTTGTTTGCTTGTTTGTTGAGCAGTACTTGGAAACTCCCTATGTGTCTTATCTCTGCCCCCCACTCCCTGAACCGTTCTGTAACACTTCTTCCCCTGGCTATGACACTCCTTTCTCCGTTAACTCAGTAGGCCTGATCTTAGCTCCCATCAGAAGCTGTCAAGTCTCTCTGAATGTTAGTTTGTTGGTGTTACTTGAAAACACCAGACTTTCTGTCTACCCTTTGAGGAAGATATAACATCACTGGCATATAACAATGTGCAGCAGTAAAAAGCACTGTTAGGTGTTTGAAATATGCTGGGCACACTTTGAACAATTTGGTTTCTTGCAAGTTTGACGGTCTTTTTAACATTCTAGGATTTGGATTACTGTCTTTTATGTGTTCCTTAAACTCCTTGGTTGCTCTTGTTGAGCTTATGTTGAGCTCAGTATGAAAAGTGTTACTAAGACAGATGGCCAAATTTTGCTCTGATCTATATCAGTGAAACACCTGCTGAAATTGGTAGGCAATGCACTTGTGTGAGAAGTATTTGGTCAAAAGGGCTTATTTCACCTGTCTTCTCAGTAATAATATAAATAATACCTAACTCTTACATAGTGCTTTACATCAGTGGTTTTCAAACTTAGAGTCGGGACCTAGTATTGGGTCACAGACCCTTGGGCACTGGGCCACAGCACCTCCTGCTGCCGCCTCCAGAAGACTGGAATACATTGCTCAAAGATGTAATTGTTGGGTCACAGGCATAAATAATTTTTTTAAAAAACTGGGTCTGAGAAAAAACGTTGAAAAACCATTGCTTTACATCCATAGATCTCAAAACACTTACAAAGGAGGGCAACCTCACCCCATTTTACAGAGTGGGGAAAGTAACTTGCCAAATGTCACCCAGCAAGATGGTGGAAGGGGCAGCAGAAGAACTCTAGTCTCTTGAGTCTCGCTGTGGAGATAAGCTGTAAGTGTAAATTGTTCTATTTACACATATACGCCAGTCCTGGAGAAGTGGTGGTCACAAACAACATGGAAAGCAATCCCCTTTTCAGGGATTTCAGCCAACAACATCGTCCAGTTCCCAGGGAGCAAGGCTGCTTCAAGCAGAGCCTGAGGGAGAGAGCCAATGCTCCTGCTGCTCACACAGTTTCTTCTAGTTAGAACCTTGTATAATAGAACACACACACACACACACACACACACACACACACACACACACACACA